>SMLS01063589.1:0-11071 GCA_004785975.1 Popillia japonica
TTGGCCAGCATATACTTCATATGCATTATTCTAATACTATTGAAATTCACATCTTACCAGTAAGAAGTTAAGTCTTTCAACTACTTTTAATACAGACACTATGGGTGTATTCTTTGATGTTCCCAGTGTTTAAGCATTTTGAGCCCTTCCAGATTTGCCGAGTTTCTTTTTTGTTGTCAGTATTTTTGATTTTCGTTTACAGTGTTTAGCAGTTTATAGCAATTTATATGAATATACTAGGTATAATGTAGGATGCTCACTGAATAGTGCCGAACTCGATCCCTCGGCATCCAAGGAAAAGTCTTCAAGTAACACTGAACGTTCGTTCTGCAAAAAGTTTCCTTATTTTGTACCGTTTAAATTTCCATCGATAAAATATGGACCAATTGCCAATTATTCCAGACCAAACATTTACATTTCAAGGATGTTGATGTTCAACTTGGTGTAACCAATGGGGATTTACCGTACCGTGATTTGTAAATGTCGCCTCGTCACAAAATAATGCTCGATCAGAAAAATTAGGATTATCTTGTATCCGTTGAAGTGCCCATTGAGACAATCTCAGTCGATTTTAAAAATCATCGCCATGAAGTTCTTGATGCAAACTCTAAATGGATCCTATTTCCTACGCTTCAATATTTGGCAGATAGTGGACTGAGAAATTCCTGATCCGCGAGCTATTTCTCGAGTACTAATGTGCGAATTATTAGCCACTACAGCTAATACCGCGGTTTCATTATTTTTTCCAGCAATTGCGTTTCGGCGATTACGTTTTCTTGGCTATACAGTTCCTTCGCTAGACAACTGTTGAACGATTCGGTAAGAAGAAGCGCTAACTAGTTTGTATTGGATTAATGATTAATAATCTAAATGGGGATTGAACAATGTGTACGTATTCACAGCTTGTCAAGTACTGAATAACGTACGGTTTTGTATTGTTGAATAACCTTCTCATTTCGAATAAATAAATGTATCGAAGTGGAATTAGAACAAATCTTATCTTTTTTTTTTGATTTCGTGCAGTGCTTTAGAGATATTCCGTTGTCTCAAGAAAAAAAACTCACCCAGTATATTTGCACGTTCTCTAAGTATGATTATTTAGTATTTACTCTATTGTCTCTATTGTTTTTTGCGGATATTGTTTTGGATTTTCTTTCTATATATATACCAAACCAGCAATAAATAGCTTAGTTATTCTTCCATCTTTTATGTTGTTCGTTATTCTATATTATATATCAGTTATAGTATTGAATACACCTTTTGTACTTCGTGTATTTTGGAACTCCAAATTCCTCGGAATACAGTCGTTGGCGGAACCAGAAAATTGCAGATTTGTACAGAGCATGTTCACGGCACCACATCCGCATTTGACACATCCACGATGTACCGAGATATGCCCGAAATTGTTTCCGGGAAGAAAGCTATTGTATACATCGAAACTTCATACCTGCCTCAAGCATAGTTATTATCTTCTTTATGCTAACGCAACAAAGTTATTATTTCTTCGAAATGAGTAACGTAGTGCAGCTACTCGATTCATAAATAATTACCTTGGAGTTATAGTGGACTTGTTTAAGTTAAAAAAGTTTATAATGCGGTAAATTCTCTGAATTTAAATGTAATTCAAACGCCTATTGTCCTGTATCCTAACTTACTAAACTATTGAACAGAATATAATGTTTTTCTTAAAATATCCAGCAAACTATGTATTAAAGGTTAAAATTTATAAAAGGTTAAAGAACACAAGTGAAAATAACAATGAAAAAATATATTATAGTTTTTACAGAAAGTATTTATAATAATACGAACCACAGCGAAACTTCTGTAGGTCCACTTACAGAAAAATACTTAACAAAATAAAAACATTATAATTTTTGAGTTTTTGATAAACTTAGTAATGAGTGTTGTATCCTTTATTCAAAACAATTTCAGAAATTCGGTTCTTCACTTTGTCTGGTTCGTCAATATTGAAGCAGGAATCTCATTCCAACATCTCGTTATCGCAGATTTCAGTTCTTTAAAGTTTTCGTATTGGTGATTATTGGCATATAGCTCCCTAGCCAATAGTCCCCAAAGATTTTCAATTGGGTTCAAATCAGGTGAGCGAGCAGGCCATTCCATTAATTTGATTTCATTTTGTTGAAACCACTTCTTGGATCGCCTGGAAGAATGGGTAGTGGCGTTGTCTTGCTGAAATATCCAGTCTTGCGACGGCATTTGTTCACCAAAATCTATTAGAACCGTTTCTAGAAGTCTATATAAGACTCAAAATTCATTCGTGTCGAAAAAAAATAGGAGTTTTATTGCTATAGGTAAAAGCCACCCAAAGCATTACACCACCGCCACCAAAATTTCTACTCATGGCAACTTCAGTGCTCTTACGCAAATCGTGTCAATAGTATTTAAAGCCATCAGGTCCGCCCAAATTAAATTTCTTTTCGTCGAAAAATATGACGTTCTTTCATTCATTATCCCAGCTCATATGATTTTGTGCAAATGTCAGCCTTGCTTGTTTGTAAGTCTTCCTTAAGGGTGGTTTTAAGACCTTTTTCTGCCGTCTAAGCCGTTTACTACCGGATAAAATTTATTGTATACGTCTCTTAGTTATATACTGGCAAATTGAAATCACATTTGATTTGTCGGTTACATTACCAGAAAAGGCTAACCGACATATCGATGAGTGCTTTCTTCGCACAAGTTTTGGATTAGTTCCTTGAGGACGATATTTGCCGTAGGAATTACCTAAACTTATAAAATTATTGATGAGGTGATGGGATCGCCCCAATTTTTTGGCTATTGCTCGGTTTGTACACCCCATCTCTTTATAACAATCTATTTTTGTTTTTTCATCCTGGATTAGCAGTTTACCTCTCGGCATTGTTATTAATTAATATCTTTACTTCATTATTATATATATTTGGTAATGAATCAACTTTTTAAAGTGTTCAGAAGCGTTTTTGCACTGGCAGGCAGTACCTAACTTTATACAATGTTTGTCTAGCACCGTGGAGCTATACAAATTTCGCTCGTAGGTCATTCCCAACTATTACAGTTGCTAAATATTTATAGGGGAACTACAAAATGATATGGAACTATAGAAATTTCGCTGAGTGTATGTATATGTATAGCTATATCACATAGGGGAAAGTCACCTAAATTGGACCCTGATTTTTTTATACATGTTTTTAAGACAATCAAGTAGTCTTTGTATGTATGTACATACATCAAGGTCTAATTAAGAAAACTGATGTGCTAATTTGGTCAATTGGATTACTAAATTGGACCATAATAGTTTTATCACAAAATAGATATATGTATATCGAACGGTAAATAGACTTTTTATAAATAGAATTTATTTTATTTGCAAAAAAACTTACTTCTTGCAATAAAACTGTTTAACTCTTGCGGAAATGTTTACACATTTGGCATGGTATTGTATCATTTCCATCAGTTTACTCCTAGAGCTCGTACTAATATCCTTCGCAAAGCCCCGCTAAGCCATATGTAAGTAATGTATTTATTAGCAAAGCTATTATTATATACGACTATAAAATTTATTACATTTATTTAATTAACTATTTAACGCTACTACTACATCCAAAATTATCTAGATCTTCCTAAAGCCCATAATACACTATCATAGAAAAATATGAAAAAATATATGTAAATATACATGTAAAAATTGAAAAACTAACTAGAACAATACATAACATTTGTAATTATATATATCAAGGATGACAAAGAGAAATAATTTTTTGGTGTTGGTGGGTAGTAAATAAAGAATATTGGCAGTACTCAGAAGCATAACATGATAAATTACTTATTAATATTCGGTCTGTATTTACTTTGTTATCACTTGTTATTTCAAGAATTAACGAATATGATATGGCTGCTGTTGTTATAACAGCAATGAATAGTGTTGCTTTAACATATAACAACATAAAACAGAAGGAGAAGATTGTGGGTAAGAAAATGGGTTTCTCGCAGAGAAAGGAATACTAAATCTTGTTAACAAGGAATTATTACATTAAGATCCGATATCTATCAAAAATTACTTAAAACATAACACCAATATGATCTACCATATTATAATTACCAACACTAACTAGTTTCAAACTTTATAACTTATTATCCCTAGAATACACCAGAAATACACGCGAACGACCTTCAAATTTAGGACAGGTTCTATTTTGTAAAATTTTTATATGTAGACAAAAATGTAATAATTTGATAGGAAATTCGTGCTATACACGCTTCAAGTGATGTTATTCAATAAATCCATGTAGAAATACATGTGATTTATGATCGTGTATTACCCACTTAAGCTTAAAGATAATGATTAATAGAGTTCTTGTTTAACGCATTCTAACAGAGTTCTCCTAAAGTTATTTAAATTATCACAATATTTTATACTTTGAGGCAATGCATTAAACAACCGGAAATCATTCATAAAACCGTTCCTTGATGTTCGAACCCTACTAAATCTCTCTATATAGAGGTCTTTAACATTTCTTGTATTATGTTCATGTATGTCTTGAACAACGGATATTCTGTCAATTAAATAAGATGGTAACATGCATTTGTCTTGTTAAAAGTAAAAAAGATCATGGTTTTGTAGACTATATATTGTTTAACATTTAACAAATTCAACACATCGAGCATAAGTTTGATTGGTGTATACTTATTGCACTTTAATATAATTCTTAATGCTCTGTTTTGTGATATAATGGCTTTGTACAAGAGTAATAAAGTATACGAAGATAAATTTTTACTTATTCTATTTAGAAAGAAAACTTTCTTAGATATCTTATTTAATAAATATTGCACGGGTAACTTAAAGTTAATGTTAGAATCTATCATCATACCCAAATAGGGTGTGCATTGTTAGCATAGGAATGCTAATTTGTTTTGTCCTGGCCCCTTTTACTGTGGCACTTACTTGTATTTATTTAATTTAGTCAATTTGTACACTGTGACATTTTCTTATTTTTATTATATGTACACTAATTTTGTTGCCTTTAGTTTATTTTTAAGATATAGATTTAGTTTTAGTCGGTATGTTATTGTTTTATATTATTGTTCTTTTTTTACCTTCTTTCTTGTTGTACTACCGAACATATTCTGTTTATTATTTATTTTGTCCTATTATTGGAACTCCTGTTCTGTTAGAAAATAAACGCTATTATTTTTATTATTATTATTATTATTATTAGTTTTTCTTCCTCGCAAATTTCGCAAGTCCACCTGTCATCTAAACAGGCAGCGACAACTTCTGACTTCATCTCATTCTTTTCTTGAGTATTTTTATCGGTGTACATTTCTTTCGTCACATTCTCTTCCGTCTCGCTTTTTTTCTCTGATGGGGACGTTTGCTTGTGGTTCAGACTTGTGCCCTTTAAGTTTCTAAGCTGCTTTGTTACTTTAGATGGCCCTGCCTTTAATCTCTTTCGGTCATTCGTATAAGGGGAACTAGTTAATTGAACTGCTCCTTCTTCTTTCTGTTTCCTTCGAGTAGCTGTCTCTGGCTTGTTCAGTTGATAATATTTTAGTTGGAAGAGAAGAAATCTCTTGTATCAAAACATATAGTGGTGCCCTTGAATAATTTAGTTTATGTTTTTGTGTGAACATCGCCAAAGGCGGTTGTCTTCATCTGACGACAGAACACTTAAGTTTTCGTAATTCGGTCGCTATTTATTTGCTTAATTGGACCGGTCCAAATAAGGAAACTCGTGGTGGTCCAAATTTGGAAAACTGTTACGTTACTAGTTTCGGCGTTGTAGTTTTATGCGGAAACCCTCATTTTTGAGGTTAGTTGTTGAATTTTACATGAATATCTTACAGAAACAAATTAGTTACACAAAAAAGATCTACCACGTAGCTATTAAGATCTAAGGTGAACGATAAGATTATGAAATTTAACAACAGCCACCTCAATTTTCTAAAATCGACCGTAATTTCCTTGAACCTGTCATAATTGTCAACTGCAACGAAACTAAAAGCTATTACTTAGAGTAGTATTGAATACTATTGTTAGTTGGCAACAATCAACAGTCGATTCTTTGCAAATAATGCGGTTCAATATAGGCATCGGCCCAATTTATGTAGACGACTTTCTCCTACCATTCTGTAAGAATCGAACATAATTGCTTAAAAAATGGTGTATTTATGTATGTATCGTTATTTCGCTAATGGTTAAGACAGCTTTAATATGTCAAAACAATTGAATTATTAATACATAATTTCAAGCGGGAAGTATTATGAACAACTGTACATGTGATAGGTATCTGCGATCGCTTATTCTTTCGAAATTCAGCTTTGGTAAGTAGTTGGTAGTTTAATATTTTAACACACTAAACCAACCGAAGATCTCGAAATAATAAAAATTAATATATGTACACGCCCTGCATATCGTTCCGCTCTCAACTGCAAGGTATACTTAAAACTTAACTAAACGCAGACTTATTGCGAAATTAAATCACTCGCTATCTTATCTCATAATGCACATGTTCACGAAGTTCCCTGTACCGGGAGCACGATGAATTGTACTTGAACTTCCTTTAGACTATGCAGACCTACATTATTTTAGTTCTTCCGAGTGTAGATTACATTTTCTTTCGTGAATTTTCAACTCGCTAGTTTTATTAATTTTTGAGTTCTTGTTTTAGTAGTTAAAGTTTGGTTTTGTCATTTCAACTGGTATTATCTCTGCATAATAGCTTTTGTGGTTACTTCAAAATCAGACGTGGTTTATGTAGTGAAAATTTTAACTATTTATATTTCACATATGGACCATTGGCAGTATTGTTTCAGAATAATGTTTATTGGGAATAATTAGAACAATTAGAATTAAGTAATTAGCCTACTTTATTATTTTTTATCCGTCTTTTTCCGATAAGTGACGATACTATATATTATTTTCACACCATTTTAGTGCGTATGTACCTAAATAAATTAAAATTTTTTACTTATTCTTTGTATGCTAGTGTATAATTAATTCTCAATAACTGGTGGTGGAACCTTAGTAGTATTTAGTGTTAAAATCGAGTATGGTAGTTAACGATCAGTGAGCACAACCCACAAGATATCCACAAATATGCAAATCTACTTCCTGATTGGCTCATTTACATTCATGCGGCAGTTCAGTAATTTTATAATCTTTTTTTTTTGAATTACAGTAAAACCTGTGTTAACGGACACCCGTTTATATCGGCCAACTGTGATAACGGCCAGCTTTAACATTGCAAAAATCTACAATACGAGTATTTCCATATATACAAACCTTGCAATAATGGCCGCCTATACAAAGCGGCCACGGCCAAACGTTCCCAATATTTCATGGCATAAGAGCAATATAATTTACCTCCCAATAACGGTCGTCGTCCGTATCGAAAAACACACGTATTTGTTGTTCAGTCTAAAGAAGGTGACAGAATTTACTTGTAAGGGTTTATTGTTAGTTATAATGAAACACGATAGAATTATTTTACAACAGCAGCTGATTGTAGAAGTTTCCGAAAACGCCTGTTCATTCGATTAGTTTAAGTTTATCGTTGTGTTCATGAAGTGTTTGAATATGTCGCTAAAAAGAAAACGTTCGTCACTGAAAGACAAAATTGATATTATCGAGGAGAGTGACAAGTATAATTTAAGTTTGCGGAAGTTAGCCGAAAAATTCCGATTTGGAAAAACTGAAATTAACGTAAAAAACAAAAGTGATATTAAAAGGATGTATGAAGAAGCTATTAATTTGAATCAGAAACGAAAATTCCCTAAAACGGGTGTAGTGAGTAGTGAGTAGCAGTGGATCAAGTTGTGTATGGCTAGAAATAAAAACATTCCCATATCTGGATCATTGATTAAACAAAAGGCGCTAGAGACAGCAAGAAATTTAAACATTGAGAATTTTGCTGCTTCAACTGGTTGGTAGAACGTTTCTGTCGAAGGCACAATATCACTTTTAATCAATTTGTGGTCCGCTGATGTAAATTTGGAAGATGTAAAAGCATGGAAATATAAATTACCATAAATTTTAAAGTATTATTCCCCGAAGGATATATTTAATGTTGATGAAACAGGTCTGTATTATCGCGCCAAGCCAAATAAAACTTTTGTATTAAAATACGATAAATGCAATGGCAAAAAATTAGCAAAACAACGGTTAATTATTTTATTCTGCGTAAATATGGAAGGCGACAGAGAAAACCCTTTAGTTATTGGAAAAAGTACAAATCCTCGGTGTTTTAAGGGAAATCATATCGACAAATTACCTTTAGAGTGGGTACATAACAAAAAGGCTTGGATGACATCAGATCTTATGACAAAATGTATACACATTTAGTTCACTTACAGACATATACATATATGTGTCTCCGTATGCTCAATCTCCGTATGCTACATCGTGAAAAAAAATTAATGGACCAATTTTCGTTCTTTTTACTTTTTTGTTAGTTTTCTACTGTTGAAATTGATAACTTATTAAATTATGTGTTTTGAGACACCTACATATTTTGGCCGAATATTTTACATTAATTCTAAGTATTAAGTAAACTGACAAATTAACCTCGATAACACTTTTCTGGTGCGTATTTTTGGTTTTAACTGAATTTGCTTTATTATACCAATGGTAGCGCCTAAAATTGTTGTTTAATTTTGAAAATTATCTCAACCCAGTTTTACCTTTGTTCAAAATTTAAATTACATAATTTTGACATATGACCTTATAGAGTGGTTTTTCTCGATAATAACAAATTTCTATACTTTCCAACCTGGTTTAATCTGTCTGCTGCCCGGGTTCTTGCTACAATCCGACCATCCTAATCACATTGCCCCGAACAACAGCTAGATCTCCTCGAGGTTTTGCAGCTGGTCTAAAATACTTAATCCTAACCCTTTGTACAAGTATTCTTTTAAAATGATGTAAATGTAAATAAAATAGTTCTTATGTTGTCTCTATACAGTATATGTATATTTAACCACCTACATACCTAGTATGTTCTTTAAAATGATTCCTATTAAGTATTATTCCCCAAAGGATATATTTAATGTTGATGAAACATGTCTGTATTATCGCGCCATGCCAAATAAAACTTTTGCATTAAAAAACGATAAATGCAATGGCAAAAAATTAGCAAAACAACGGTTAACTATTTTATTCTGCGTAAATATGGAAGGCGACAAAGAAAATCCTTTAGTTATTGGAAAAAGTACAAATCCTCGGTGTTTTAAGGGAAATCATTATCGACAAATTACCTTTAGAGTGGATGCATAACAAAAAGGCTTGGATGACATCAGATCTTATGACAAAATGTATACACATTTATTTCACTTATATATGTGTCTCCGTATTCTCTATTTTAAGTTTAAATTAAATTAAATCATTTAAAATAATGTCCAAATGAATTTTATTTCTAAAAGAAAAATAATAGCTATCATGTGAAAATATTTGCTTGGAATTTGGCGTGAGTAATACCCATCCCCTGTCTTTTGCGGACACCTTTGAATAACGGCCAACAATTTTGATTTTTTCAGTGGCCGCTAGTCACAGGTTTTACTGTAGTATCAATTTTTTTTTCAAGGTAGAATTGACTTGTCTCTCCATTAAATTTTCACAATTTAAGTAGAGGAACAGAAAGAAATTCGGAGTGCTAATTTGAAAATAGTTTGTAAAAATTCGACTTAAAACTGATAAATGAAACTACATATTTGTAGATTTAGGGAAAAGTGATGTATTATAAAAAGTATCCCAAAATAAACTTTTACTCAAAAATAGACAAAAAGCTAAATGAAGATTAGGTGAAGATAATTTAGAATACATTATATTCACATTTCCCAAAATTTTTTCATTATTTACAGTAGTCGCTCATGTACACTTCAGAATCCGATCTGGCGTATATGCTTTAGGTATACGCATAATTCAGTCATAAGGCACCGTACCCGCTGTTCTCCTCTTCCATCATCACTAAATGTTTCTTCGCAAAAGGTGCAAACTGCATCATAGTCACTAGGCGCTTCTGACTCCTTAATCCATATATGCCTAACCATTTTTGGAGCGGACTTTTGTCTTAATTTTGTAAGAATGTTATATTTTGTGAGGTAAAAGAGAAGTAAATTACAGCTGCATATATTTTATTTACGTGAAAATACAACTTTTACTGTACCTACTATATGTGATACATTAAGCCACATACACAACCGTCAATACCAAATTAAGTAATTGTGTGATATTTACATTTTGTATGTAGTCCTATATTACACATAGAACATCGGGTTGTTGCTGCTGGGGATAATGTCCGCAGCGGGTTTGGTTTTCCTGAGGAATCACTAAGAATTAAGTTTAAGTGGTCTGACCGATCATAATGTAGATCTGTATTATGAGATGACGTTCGCTTTTTTTCGATATACAGAATTTTTCTTATGTTGAACTACTAGAGAGGTAGCTACCCGTCGCCTAGAGGCAAGCTGATGCAACTGTCCACTATTTTGCTTATGTATCTGCTACGTATTTTGAACTGACATCATACAATGCGCAATAAGTGTAAGTACCACTTTTGATATATTTTGATCAGATCTGTCGATTCTACTCATATTTCTGTTATATAAGCTGACTAAATGAGGTTGCTGTATCTAGAAAAAGAATTATATAATTGTGAGAATTAATTGCGCATTGTTTTCATACATTACAGGAATGTTTTTATTTATGTTCTTTTAGTGAGTACCTTTTCACTGTGTGGACAGGCTTCACACCCACAGCATTAGAACAGAGACATACTACATTATAGTCATGCAATTTCACAGCAATAATATTTTTGTTTGCAACTTTCTAATAGTCATGTACTCTTCTATTTTGTCGTTTTAACTCTTTGGAATATGTTAAAAAATTCCCGAACAAACGGTTTTCTCTGACTGTACCAGTAGCAGAGAGATTCGTTTCACTGAGACATTCAATCAATGGTACTGAAGTAAAAAATTATCAAAGAAAAGGTGGAACTTCTCGTTTTGCCCTTTTCTACAAAGTACATCTGATATTTCGCCAAAACCACAATCTAGAACACGCAGTTGAAATAAGGGTGGT
>ML217882.1:4208-25507 GCA_004785975.1 Popillia japonica
TGCGTGATTAGGTGATTAAATTATTATAAATAATACTTAAATGTTCAATATCTGTTCTAAAATTGACCGCGTTATTCTTTTTTTCAATGTATATCATTTCATATATTAATCTCTTTTTATATCTTTTCTTTTTTTTAAATCTTAACATTTTCAAAATCAAAGTTATGTCGTAATTCTTTAGAATGCTTAGACAAAGCAGTTTCTGCGATTATGTTATGCATTACAGTGTATTGATGATAATACACTCGTTTTTTTAAATACTGTCTAGTTTGCTCTACGTAACATTTATCGCAGTCTTTGCATTCTAATTTATATACATTACTTTGATTATCTTTTTTAATCTTAGATTTTAAATTTGTAAACAACTGTCTGTTATTGTTTGGTGTAAATGTAATGTTTATATCTGATTTTTTAAATTCGTATTTAATTTTGTCACTTAAGTCGTTGATGTATGGAATTGTGAGATATATGATACTATTTTGTTTAGTGCCTATGTTGTATATTTTATGTATTCGTTTTCTTATTAGTTTCTCGTAAAATTCTTTTGGATGACTATTTTTGTCTAGAATCAATCTAACTTTGCTTAAATTCTCTTTTCTAAAATGTGCTCTTTTAATAGCCTGGTCAACTAAACTATTAATTACGCTTTTTTTTAATTTACCGAAGTGTTTGAATAGTAGTTTAGGTGTCTGCTGCTACTAATGTCTTTTACGTACCAATTATTTTTTATGTTCGTGTTATTATGTATTATTTTAACATTTAAAAATTTATAGAGTTTTGATTATCTTTTTCAAACGTAAATTTTAGTCTATCATGATAGGAATTAAATGTGTGTATAACATGATCAGTTTTACCTAATGGTGTGCAACATATGCAATCATCCACACATCACATACGCGTGTAGAATTCGACATGACAATTTAGTTTACTTAAAGAATCTTACTCAAGATCCTCCATTACTAAATGTGCTATTACAGCAGATAATGGAGAACTCATTGCAGTTCCAAAAATTTGTTTGTATATTGTGTCTTTGTATTAAAAAATAGGTAGAATTTAAGCAAAGTTTTGCAGCCAACATGAATTCATTTTTCGGTAAATTTGTATGATTTTTATTAAATCCCATTTTTTATCTACATATACCAGAGAAAGCTAAATCTAAAGGTATATTAGTGAATAATGATACCACATCTAAACTTACTAATTCGTAATTATGTGGTAGAAGTTTTTTATTTACGTATTTAACAAATTCCCACGAATTTTTTATACTGTTCTCTGATTTTGCTACAATATTACTAAGAATTTTGGATAAGAATTTTGATAATTTGTTTGTAGATGACTGCATATAATTTACAATGGCCCTTAAGGGAATATTAGGTTTATGATCTCTAGGTATACCATAGAGTGTTGTAATTGACCAGGCAAATAAGATAAGTAAACAAAAACGTGATAAAAAATAAATAAATATAGCGTTAAGATTCTCTATTAGAGTCAGTAAAATCAATTGCATCAATTTTATTTAATTTAAATTATCACTAGAAGCATCCAGGCACCTTGATGAAATGACATTGCAAATGATAAATAAGATTGAAAGCAAAACACGGAAGTGTTGAAATGTGCGACAAGGCGTGAAGTAGACATTTCTTCGTTGAGAGACCGAGAGGTGAAAATTGTCACGGTGTTATTCGTGAAGGAATGACATCACGCTTCTGCTATTTCAAGCTGGTATACTCAGTTTGACTAAATAAACCTATTATGGAGCAGGCGACGTAATGACTTTGTAAAATCTAAGTGTGCCAGATGAGGATTATTTATTTAAAAAGCCTAACCTCTTATTTGTGGGAAGATTACGAGTAACGGTGTTATACAGGTACGTCAGTGCTTTTGGTTTAGGCGTATTTAATAATAACAATAAAAGAGCAAAATACTACATCCTCCATGAGTTTAAATACCTGTAACTAATTAGAAAGATTTCTAACGTTTTTTTAATATACACGACACGGAAGAATACAGTTGTTTCCTAGGATGGACCGACGAGCAAATCCAAGTATTACGTTAAAAAGGAACATTGATAGTAGCATACCAAACAATTTCCTGCCAATTCACCGAAATTCTAAGGAGGAATAGAAGAGATACAAATCATTTCCTTACAAATACTTGCAATCGCAACACCGAACGAATAAACAGTTAGCTGAATTGAACCGACCTTCTTCGTTTTCGATAGATATCGGATTTATACACCGATTATTATACACCCACAGATTCTATTAGAGATAATTACAAAGCTTTGTTTATAAACGCATAAACTCATGAATATAATGACACTATTATAGTGACTTTCCCGTTCATTAATTTTAATTAGTAATTCATCAGTTTAAACATATCATGAATGTTAATAATCCATGTGTACATTTGACACCAGCTGCGCCATGCGTCTTCGTTTAGTCCAAGTATTAGCCATTACTAAGCCGCAATAATCAGTAACTTCCGTTGTCTGAAACGTGAAAGTAATAATACAAAGTAGAAATATATTGTGATGCGTACATACATACATATACATACATAACATGTATGTATATGTATGCATGTATATGTATGCATATGTGTATATACATATACACATATGCACTCAATCTTTTTATCTAATCTCACAATCTGTGTGTGTATTGATTTATACGTATTTAATTGAATGTGAAAATAAATTTCATTTTATAGATTTTATAGTTTTTCTGCGTAACCAAGTTCATTCTTATATTTAACGGTTGTAATATACTATCAAACTAGATAGGTCGCTAGTATTGACAGTGTTTTATTGCACAAAAATGTGTTTGCAGTCTTGGGGTTTAGTTGTTAACTTATTTCTTGATTGGACAGAAATACGTTATTGTAACAAAGCCACTATTATATCACATAGAGGCTACAGTCCTTTGACGTAATCGTTTTGAAATAGATGTTTCAACAATAACCCTTACCTGCCAATTTTGTTAAATAGTCAGTTCATAAAATAATGTTGCTGGATTAGGAGTACTCTGTTGTGTTTACGTAAAATGTTTGCGTAAAATGCGAAATGTGGTGATCATACAGGGAATAATAACAGTAGTAATAATTTTCTGTCTTAAATCATTGCGGTACATTTTAATTACGATACGATTAGAATAATAGTAGGTATCTTATCCGGCGCATCCACCATTTAATACATTTAATATATATTTGCGGCACATTATACTTACAATTAGTCACAAAATTCCTCGTTGAGAATTATTAAGAAACTGTTTTACGTTTATATTTAAGCAAAAACAAACAATATTGCACAAAAACTAATAATAACAATAATTGTTTACTGTTATTTTTTAAATTACCTTCTCTCTGTCGAATATACATATGTATGTATTTGGCACCATAGCTCTTATTGTTAGAAGAGTATGTACGTTCAGAATAACAGCAGCATCACGATATTTAGTGTGTCTGGATGAATCGAGAATTCTCTATGTAGATCTATACCAATAAGATATTGTAATGTTGCCCACAATATACTATCGTTTACACTTAAGTATATACCCAGACGATGTATGTTCTTTATATAATCTTAACTACAAAATTGCTGGTATAAATAACTAATATGCTCTGTACGTGAAAGTGATTTCTACAACTACACTTACATCATTTTTTATCGCTAACAGTTGCTTGACTGTAGAGATTATAGTCAACTAACTTTTTTCCCTCTATTACAGACGCTTCATTAGAATTTTAATTTCTTGTTTTCGAAAACGCTCTTTTTACTTAGTTTTTTTTAGTAATACGTATGTACGTGCATATAAAAAGGTGAACCGAATTATAGTACTTGACTTGACACTAATTACATTCCTTAAACCTGTGTATGAGAAGCTATATTTAGTCTCCGCATTTTTAAATGCCTTTGTATCCCAACACAATATTTCTGAGAAGAATCTGATTAATTTACATTTGCGTTAGCATTGTACTTACATACAAACACACATCAACCTCTTTATGCTTTACGCGATCAAATCGTGAGAATCACTAGGAAATAGCACCTGCGAATCTTGTACAGTTACTTTATGTTTTGCTATGTGAATGTTCGAATGTGTGAAACACCGAAGAAAATTGTTATTTAGATTCAATAAAGAACAACGCAAGGTACGCACGAATTTTAAATCAGTTTGCCGGTAGGATAGAGCTGCCAAAGCAAGAGAACGTACGGGATATGTATATTTGCCTTTATACCTGTTTGATATTCAAGATATATGTTGGGTAATCATCCGACGCATTTAAACGATAAAGATATTTTGCGTTTTTATTGAGACCGACCAACTATTATGAATGCAAAGTTAGGTGCATGTTTATTGCTAAATGAGAGCTAATTAAGCAATTTTCCGATATTAAGTAGGTTTTCATTGTTTCCTCTTTGCTTTCTTATAGTAAGAGCTTTGAATGAACTTGCTTTTTTCTAATAGAAGTATACTAGAGAATGACTACTGTGATACGCATAATACTCACATATACGTTACTCAAAACGATAAAAAATCAAAACTATTATACAGGCTGTTTCAAAGTAACTCAGCACTATTGCTAACTTTGTTATTATTAAAGCTATGAGTTTGGTTAAATTAGCAAAGAAGCAGTGTTTTCATTGCTGATTGCGATGTTCACCTTTAAAACATAATCGAACATCGCGTTTTCGAGATATTTGAAAAAAAAATTTTTTTTAATGGAACACCATGTATATTTTTAGTTTTAATGAAAGGCAAAAGTATTCTTAACAAACATCATTATACACTCTTATAACAAAATACTTAAGATAACGTACATATTAACGTTTTTGTGATTTTGTCAAGCTGGTCATGACTTTCAATAAATCAGTTATTTACATTTGTAAATTTATATTAAATGGTCGTATTTGTATTAACCTACATATTTACTGTTGCAAATTCATGGTTATCATCTAGAATTAGTAGTGTTAAGAATAGTTTTGATATGGCTTTTACTCATACAGAAAGGTGTGATATGTTTGAAACATTTATAATATGCAGAAGAAATAGTAGTAGAGTGTTATCGCGACAATTTTCCGAATCGAAACCCTCCAAATCGAAGATATTTTTTAATGTTGCGCAGAAGATTCAGAGAAAATGAAAATTTATTTATGAAGAGGAAACATAAAAATAGGTTTATAATTAATGAAAACGTTGAAACGAATGTAGTGGCTTATTTTGAAGCTTTTCCAAATAATTCCATGGTAGATATGGTAAGGCATAGTGATGTTTCTTTGACAGATATTCATAGAATATTAGGAAAACATAAGTTTATTGCATATAAGTATCGTCCTACTCAAACTTTAGTACCTGGAGATTCTAATAGACGGCTTATTTTTTGTCGTTGGTTGATTGCCTCGTGTAGAGAAAATCCTCGTCTACTAAAAAATATAATTTGGAGCGACGAGTCGAATTTTTCGAATTCCGATATGTTCAACCGTAAGAACATGCACTACTGGTCTCGAGAAAATCCACTACTAACGTGCCCAACACATCCACCAACAAGATTTAGTTTGAATGTATGGTGTGGGTTGATTGATAGTGAAGTTATTGGTCGTTTGTTTTATCGTGGATCGCTTATAGGAGTAAGATACATCAACCTTATGGTTGCTTTTGGAAGATTTCCTAGATAACATAAACTTAGAAAACCGTCGAATTATTCACTTTCAGCAAGATGGAGCCCCTGCTCATAATTTCCGTGAGGTTGGTGCAGTTATGCAACGACTTTTTGGGGACCACTGAATAGGGACAAATGACCCGATAAACTGGCCGGCTCGGTCTCCAGATTTGTCTCCATCAGATTTTTTCTCTTGGGGCAACGTAAAGAATAATGTATACAAACGAAAGTACCGGAATGTAGAGGAATTAGAAAATAGTATTCGTGTATGCATAAATTCAATAGACGATAGAAGCATTTCGAAAGCTACAAACAGTGTTCATAAACGTGCTTTAACGTGCATTCAACAAAATGGACGTATTTTTGAATATTTAATATAAATTTACAGATGTAAATAAATGATTTATTGAAAGTCATGACCAGCTTGACAAAATCACAAAAATGTTGATATGTACGTTATCTTAAGTATTTTGTTATAAGAGTGTATAATGATGTTTGTTAAGAATACATTTGCCTTTCATTAAAACTAAAAATCTACATGGTGTTCTATTAAAAAAAAAAAAAATTCAAATATCTCGAAAACGCGATATTCGATTATGTTTTAAAGGTGACCATCGTAATCAGCAATGAAAACACTGCTTCTTTGCTAATTTAACCAAACTCATAGCTTTAATAATAACAAAGTTAGCAATAGTGCCGAGTTACTTTGAAACAGCCTGTATATTCTTTTACAATTATTATGGTATTACAGGTACAACAAGTAACAATTTGTTACCTTACATAATAATAAACTTGAATAATATTGACCAGCTACGTGAATGATACATTGAATGTATTAATTACTATATAAACTAAAGTTCATTTCAATATTTATTATTTATTTCGTTGTTAATGGTATGTTAACTGTATTTTATATTTAAATTGAATTCTGCAATATAGTATGATGACTTGTTTCTGACTTAAGACGATCTTTTGATAATTTCGAAAACATTCTCCTGTGTGGTACCTCAAAAAATGTGTCGCACTTCAGTATATTAAAATGCTATAACGGCTTTTGGAGCAGCTAGATTTTCTATATACTCCTATACATATGTATATGATATTGTAGCGGTGATATAGATCATGTATCGAACTTCCATGTAGTCAGTAGATTTTCAAAGTAAAGCAAAAATTCGAGGCTCCTATAATTGTTGGCACTTGCTATCGTTATGATTGTAAGCAGATATGCAATAGGTTTTCCAAAGTTACACCTGGAATTTGCTCAAGTTTGATGTTTGTTTTAAGACAGTCTCTGTTGATTATCTGTTACAGTGTCTGGTAGTTTCTTGAGATACTACTACAGCTTACTGCTGATAAAAATTGTTGAAGTATGAAAACCTACACTGCAGTGCTTGTAAAATTGTTAACATTTACAGCAAAACTTTCAGGCGCACAGAAATATTTGTGACTTTTGAACTTTTTGTGGACGAGAAAATCTCAAAACCAGAGATATCATAATTGAAATATTATTAGGAACAGAAATGTAAGAAAATCAGATAACCATAGAACTGTGTAACGATTTTTGTATTGCAGAATCCCATTATCCTAACCATTGTGTGCATTTGAAGCGTTGTTAAAAGACAAGCTACATGTAAAGAAAAGGAAGGACTTGTTCGCAGCTTAAAACAATTTTTTATAAAATAAACGCATTGAATGGTGAACATTAGGTATTTATAAAGAATAAAAAATATATTTTCCGTGTTTTACTTAGGATGTGGAAGCAGAAAGAAATGCTTCTGGTGGCAGTATTATAAAGCGGTATAACATTAGATATGCGAGTTCTTCTAAAGACAGTCTAGAATTTAATGTAAAATTCTTGCGAAAAAGTGTTTATTAATTTTCAATTAAAAATTCAATTCCCAAATTAAAAATAATACTAATTAATTTCCGTAAACATTTCAAAAGCACTTTTTTATAATTCGTTTAGAGGCAATAGTTTTAGTAAAATTGATTGAACTTCATCGGAATAATTAACTCTATCTAAATCTCCGGAACACATAATTCCCACACAATATCATCTGTGCTACTTACATAATAGGAACCTGCAAGACTTTGGGAGCTTACATTCATAACTCTTATAAAACACCGTTGTCAAAACTTGTTCGTTACAGCTGTTCTGTTGGCATTCCATTCGAATCGAATATGGAGAAGTGAATCACTGGCCGAGTTCGTTACGCTTACTCCTCTGTATTTGTCCCTCATTGTTTTTTCGTGTTGGCCTACTTCGGCTATGTGATCGTTTCTTGTACATATCAAGTTTATATCAGTGAAAATAATTAGAAACCAAACAGAATTAACAAATTTATAATCTCTTCTTTTTACGCCATTTTTTTCTGTTTTATATTTCAAGGTGAATGTTCTAACTATTAGGGGCAATGATGTTAAATATCTCTGGAATATCTACGTAACGTTTTTATGTCAAGAATGTATTGACAATGAATGATATTGCGGTATTACATATATTTCCATATTTTCTTAGTTTTTGATTACGCGATGATCAGTAATTTGGTTACTGTCTGTTTACTGTACTTTGGGGTGATTCATAATTTGAAGCAGTAAATATTGTTCCAATTATACCAAATAAGACAAAACTGTGATCTGTCAAATCATAACTGTCAAATAGGGTCAAATAGGCTATTCTTCTGCTTAGGTTATCGTTGATTAGCGGGAGCTGCATATCCTTTGCATTAAGCCTAGTGTACCTATGTACACGTTGATTTTCTCAGAAACTGGAACGCGTTAGGGTAAAAGCTCGTACCTGGGTACTGAGGCAAGTTCCTTCAATAAAATAGTTGAGAATCATTAAAATCCGTGTCGGGCAACCCTGGTGTTCCGCTTGTGATATTATTATCTTGTTGCGTTCAATTCTGTGGTTAGTCTTCTTTGCACGGCCAGCCTGAAGCGATGTTTTTGTTTCTTACCTGTATGAATCAGCTTGTTTCTCCACTTACCACAGTTACACGGCGCCTTACATATATATATATACAGACCTTTGTTATTTGATTCACATTGTCTGTTTTTGCTTTGATTGAAAATTGAAACCGACATGTTTGTGGTTGTTGTTTTAATTGCAAAACTAACCTCGTCGTTGTTGTCTATTGTTCTGACTTTTTCCGATGAATCTTCAACATAAGGAATTACCGTTGTACTTATGATTTGTTCTGGTTCTCGAACCTATATAGTCCAGTTCCTCCTTGTGTGTCATCCATTATGCAACTTTAATTTGTTCTATGATAATTCTTGTTTACATTACTTTACATATTATGTCATATTTTTAACAACACTGAAACAAAGTAATAACTTTTTTTGACAAATATCACAACGTATTATAATAATATTAGGTGTAAGAAGTATACAATATAGATTCAACGTGTATATAACACCTCTCTCGATTTATATTGTATTAATTGTATTAATTATCTATCCAACTAAAGTAGAAGTAAATCGTTTTCCTGGTAATAATTTGTAATTAATTTGACAAGGCGAATGTATCTGCCACATATCTTAGATAATTAATTATTGTATTACATACATACCTACGCATATATTTTTTATATATTGTATATAAAGGTATTCATTGCCGGATTTGCATTGTAAATCTAAATTCTATTCAATCTATTGCTTACTTACTAACGTAAAATTAATCATTTCAAAGCGCACTGACGATTTTCTGCTAATATACCTGCACGAAACAGACATTTCTATGCTAATGTAAAGGTTAAGGAAATGTGATTGACCCACTTTTCAAGCCCCGGAATTTATTCTTATAAGATCGACCTCAATCTGGAGTCGGTTATGCGGTTCCTTCAGATATAAACTTACACATACACATACAACTGGCATGGCAGCACACCAACACCAGCCGATGATTTGGTGCAGTGACCCGTTAAGTCCCTGTATGTATGAGTGTGCTGTAACGGTATGACACAATTGCCACATTTAAGTAGAACCCACACTTATATTACTATTACTTCTACCTTTATATGTATTTATAGTCGAACCAATCGCATTATTAACGTAAGTTCTAGCAGACTTTACTTCGTTATATCTAGCTGCATACAGACTGATTAAAATAATTGGCACGAGTCAAGATGACTTTTCCATACTGTAAAGTTATCAAAATCCACATTAATTATTGCGGTAGATTTGTCGCCATCCTTTTGCGCTTTGATTATGTTGTATCACCGTTACGTAAATAAAAAGACATGTGTTTAAGCAATTAGTAAATAGACAACGCACTCGTTAAAAGGTGATGTCATAAGCATACGTTGGAATTTTAAAATACATAACAAGATACATTGACCTTGTAACAATAATTAGTCGCTATTGAATATGTCACACAGTTCGCTTATTTTTCTTATTAAGATAAAAAAGGTTAAACGAAGCAACACACGCAAAGCACGATGATGAAGTTAAGATTGGTAAAATTACAATGATGTAAGAAAAGCACGGGAACAAGAAAAAGTTTTCCTTCTTAAATGACGTTTTATAATTTTGTAAAAGGTGAAAGAGTAATTATGAAGTCATTTTAAGTTTTGCATGAGAAACTATTAGAGTAGTGCCATCTGTCAAGGTGTGAGGATAGAGCAAGTGGGCCTTACTACCACCTCAAAGCCGTAAAGAAAATCGAAAGATATGGATACAAGAACAGAACGGTTTCCCACTGGCAGAACTCACCATGACAAAAGCAGGCGAAGCCATTTTTATCAGGAATGCCTAAGTTAACAAAGATGGTGTTATTCTTCCGCCAAGGTGACCTTAAACTACTGGCAGCATTACCGATTTGTGTGAGCGCATTACTGTCAGTTATACTCGAAATCAACACTTCAGTAGACTGTTTCTAACGCCTACTGAAATGTAAGATAAAAATCCTTTTACGGTAAATTTTATGGATCCTTAGAAGCATCCAACCAGTCTAACAGGCAGAAGTGCAACGTTACAATAGACCTATATATGTATGTCGCAGTGACTATCGGCTACAGTGTCATAGCTCTCAAATCTTACCTTATCGTCTGTCAAAGCAATAATTGCCTACTTATAGATTCTGAATACAAATATATCAAGGAACTACAAAGCTAGATCGTTCCAAATATATTTCTTCAAAACCTGTTCAAGAATGATTCTGGTATTTAATGTTAAGTACAACGCAATGAATTAAGAAATAGAAATTATGGAGATAAAGAACGGTGAATTTCCATTTTTGTTGCACTTTTTACAATCGCTGCATCAATATTTAAACGTAATAATGACAGTGTCTATTTTTGTTCGTTTAATGCCTAGTTTCTGTTCAGTTTGAGGTACAGGATAATAACGTATAATTTTCCAGCCAAGCGAGTACGCCGTATATAAAACGAGCAACAAATACTGTAAATAGAACTTCAATATCTGCAGAATGTCCTACAGGCTAGGCGATTACCTCTAAACGGAAATAACTGACCTAATCATAACGCGGAAAAATGTACAAAATATGTAAATTCGATAATGTAGATTAAACGGTATTTACCTTTCAACACTGTGTATATGCGAGAGTTAGCATGCAGAAATGCATTATCAACATAAGGCAGGCGTCAGTTGGTACAGAGAAGGCCGTTTTACCGTTGTGGCTGAGAGCGATTGGAAAATAAAATGAAATCTTTTATGTCACACATTTTGTAGTTCATCGTCAAGTTACGTTATTGTTTTTGAATGTTGCTTGTAACCGGGAATACTTGATATTGAACTGTAAATTCGAATTAAAGTATTTTTCGAGTTATAACTTTTCCATTAAGGTCTCGTAATGGTTTGCTGTAAAAGTTTATGGCAGAAATTTATTAAAATTATAGGAGATACTCGGTTTCTTATATCTGATTTCTTATTTCACCTGAGGTTTAAAAACTGTGAAGCTTATTTTATGAATTTTACAGAGAGATATATATGTACATATATGTACGTAGCTGATATGTCATATTTGCTCTTCTGGACATTTACGGCCGACAAATTTTGCCAAACCCAATATAATAATAACTAGTTTTAGAAAGTCTGGTATTGTGCCATTCAGTGGTAAATTTGTAGCAAAAATAATTTTAACATCAAACATTAAACTGCTAAAACACACAATCATTAAAAACACCGTGGAGCATAATGATGACGGATAGACTTAGCTCACACATACTTTAGATGCGATAAGCTTTATTTACTCACCCTCCGTTCCTTTGACATCAGAACATTTTAGAGCTGAACTATCATTACTATTACTTTGCCTTTAATTATATCGTCATTTACTCTAATTTACTTTATTACATACATATGTGATGTTAGTTGCCGGTGAAGAACAGATGAGGAACAAACTTTCCGTGGATCATTTTTCTAAAGGATTTGCCTGGAATGACTATTTTCACTCTTAAAATAGCTTTTTATTCTAATAGATTAAACCATCTCTGTGTAAATAAAAGTATCGCCAAATACAGCAGCTCAACATTTATATAACGGTATGACTGGAACTCAGATCCCCTCAGGAATTAGTTATAGACGTTAAGTTCTCCATTTACCAGATGTCAAGCAAACGACAGTATCTTAGGTTTGAACAATCGTAGCTGTATGGAATTCTTCTCAATAAGCATTTAGTCGTTCGCTATAGCTTGATAAAATAATTATGTACATATATATTTTATAACATTTTATGCAAGAATTTTAATGTGCTTATCATTGTAGGAACATATAAATTGACTTCTAGATATAAATGCTACTACCATAGATATAATGGCGTATAACACATCTCAATATCTATCTGAAGTTGTTTTAGCATGCAAAAAATTACTGCTGATGTGTGCTGCGTGTTGTTGTTCCTGTATTCATATATAACATTATGCGTTTATCGTATATGGAGCTGACAATTAAAACGTTCCTTTTATAGATTGCAACATCCTCTAATAAACTTTCATTCATTTAATGCCATTTTAGATTTATACATACTTGTCTATATAAGAAAACGCTATTGCCTGCAATTATAACACACCATCTAATATAATTATTTGCACATAATGTACTGTATCCTTCCTTTAAAACTAGTAGTTTCCTAAATGATTAAATATTTCAAGTTACCGCTGTGATAGTATGTCACAATTTTTACGCTACGTAAATCTCGCAACAATTTCTTTTACTACTAGCAATAAGGTGTTACACTTATTTACGCAATACAAAATATAGAATTCGTTACGTTGTTTTGTAGTACAGGTGTTAGAATTGCAAGAATAATTGAACTAGCTGTTCTGTGGTCAATTCGAATACCGTGTTAAATTAAACGAAGTAAACAAACGTAGAAATTTCAGCGTTCGGAAAATATTACTTGTAGTTTTGTGATAACACGTTTTCTTCACGCACTTTTGTCAACCACGTATTTCTTGTGGTATCTAACTCACAAATTATTTGAAATTTTGAAGAAATTTGACATAAAAATACTATGCACATATGGATTTCAAACTTAATGAGATACATACATGTAAGTGTGTTCTTTTCTATAGAATACCCGACTTGTATTAGTAATTTGTATGTTACTGTAGTGAGGCTAACGGTTCGAGCAGCGCGTCTTAAAGACAGAGTGGGTAGCTACTTGTTGTGAAAGATCTATAGCACTACAAGAGCGAGTACGAGAAAATAAAGTGGCTTTGATTCATGTAATAGGTTTGTCATTGCGCGGAGTATAATGCAATACATGAACAAAATTCAGAAGACATGGCAACCGTGGAACCTCGAAAGACAAAAGATGGCATTGCTTCAGAAGAGACATCCCTGCACAGTTATGAATAGCATCAGCATAACCTCTGGCGCGTGTTAAGTAGACAATGATGAATTGCTATTGTGTTGATTGACTGCTGCATGTTACAGTATTCTCCAATATTTGGCGGAGCGTAGATCTAATTTCTACGAAAGGCAGCTCACGACCAACTGTGGCTCACCTTATAGTACGAATCTTTATAAAACAGCACCGCATACAGGTCTTCTTCTGGTTAAATCTTTGTCTCGCTTTTTATCTGGTCGATGTTTCGATGTTATTGGACGAAAATTCATCAATTTCCATTTCTCCCGGTTAATATTGAAGAGCTATACGGGAAAGTTAAACCATAATCATTAGCCATACCCCTAGTTCCAATACAAACATCTTACACAATGTTGATTCACGAATTATGTCCAGCACAGTATAAAACTAATAGGTATGACAAGAAAGGTCAATCCATTTTTTTTTAAATAAATTCTGTTGAATCGGGGCCTGACACGTGTGTATAAGAAAAAAGGGACGCTGCAAAAATTTCTAATAGACATAAACAGATATTTTTTGTCAAGTTGAATGATATGTAAATAAATTCTTATTGTACTCTATGAATGCATTTGTTTACGAAGCAGCTTTGCTGCTCTATGAATTGCACATGTGATCTTTTCTTTCAATATTCTATTTATATCATTTTTTTGGAATTTAGGTTTCCATGCCATTAGCTTTAACCTCTTTTATTTTCATAGACTATTCAGTAGACACCCTGTATATAAGTATATGTAAGTTACTAAATTCTTTTATTTTTATGAATCGACTTTAAGGGCCGCCGCACTGAGATCATTTCTTGCACATTATCATTTTTTTATTCTATTGTAATTTCATCTTATGTACATATCTAAGTAGTAAAAATGCAACAGCATTTTATCAAAGAAGGCTGTTATTTAAAGTTATCTGTTTCAAAGATATAACACGCGTAGGTCATTTAAAAAGCAGCAATAATTTCTTGTTTTATATAAAATTTTAGAATGTAACAAAAAATAACTTCAACAATATAGTTTCTCTGAGACTTTGAGAAATCAAAGTGACAATACATTGAATGAAACAAATAGTAATGAACATATATTGAATATAATAAAGAAGAAAATCATTTAAAAGAACTAATTCTAATGGACCAATGTATAATTTTCAGGATCTGCTTGCTAAAAACAATGAATATCATTGAGTTATTGAATACCTTTGTATACAACGGCAGCAACGAGGTCAAGGAGGACAATAGGTCAGAACCTGCGTTGGTATCTTATCGATATAATATACTCTTAAAGACAAAAATTGTGTAACTATGTGTAGTTACAACTTGCATAAATACAATATGGTTAACCACCTCATGGTAACCATATGGTTATCCACCTCATAACCACATAAATCTTTCTGAGAAAATGGCTTCCATATAGAGTAGAAAACAGAACATCCGCATGAAGGTCGTAGTTAAAGATTTCAGATTAATTTTTGAGAAACAAAACAATTTTTAGGAAATTAATATAGTGTGAAATTGCTGTTAAATAAGAATAAAACCATGTCTCACACACACCTTTTATATTATTACACAATTATTAAACACCGTTGCCAAGAATATACGGCGATATGTGACAATGAAACTGAATATATAAAACATATACAAAAATAAAAATATACCGAAAACAGGAAGTATAATATTGGAAAGATTTTCACTGGTAACATATTTACTAAAATTGCTTTCACCATTTGATGATAGATTATGCAATTTTTGTCTTCTTTAGGTTCCAGATTGTATCTTATTTCTATTAAAATCCTATTGGACGTCGAGGTCATAACAGCACTAGCGCAATAACCATAAGAGTTTTTAAGGTTTTTTATTTGAATTCCTTCAATTTCAGACTTGGACCACTATTATTTGTAGCACATGACCCATCTTTTCCGCCATACTCATTATTTGGAGATTTACTTATCAGTTAACGTATAAAGTCTTAAAAAGTTGGGCGAATCATAGTATGATAATATGAACAAACCAAAAACTGAAATTTAAGATACTTTGCATTATTTTCTGCATAGGAAAAACTACTTGAACTACTTCTAGTCATCTTCCAATACAAAGGAGACCAACGTCAAAATTTATAACACATGGTTCTGATTCTGTTTCATTTCTAAAAACACAGATGTACAATAACTGTAATGTTCTTAGCACAAACCTTCTATATATAGATGTAATTTTCAAAGAGAACATAACTTTTGCGTTTGACAATGATACAGATGTGAACTTATTTATCTGCCGCATACCATTCATTTATAGTATACAATGCAAAGATGTAAATAAGCTTGTAACAAACTCTTCCACTGGCGCTTAAAAACTAAGTCAAGGTCATTAGAGTACGTACCACTTATGTACATATGTATGTCGGACATGTATCATTAGAGTCTTAGTACTTGATGAAGCCATATAAAATTGAAAAAATGCTTCAACGAAATCAAGACGAAACGCTTCTAGCTACTATTCACTTAGTCAGACATCGTAATTAATTAAGAGCCATTAAATTGATACATAGCATAAGACGACTATTTTGTTTTTATATTTAAATTTGAATAAACTAAATGTGGTTCGCCTATAATTCAATCCAATATTAGAATAGAGTCGAACTTGGCCGATTACAACAAAATAATTGGCATCTATAAACGACAAATTTAACTTCCTGTTCCTTCCTCTAATAGCCTTTTCGCGAAGACCTCTGAGTATAGACTCACACGTATATAGTCATAATAGACAATATAACAACTAGATTACATACACATCGTTTAAACAGCTTGTTCTTTTTTTAAGTGCTACAATTTTCGTAATTTTGCTCTTCAAAAATGCGGAACTGCTTCCTGACTTGTTGAAAGCACTCACACATACATACATGTCCGTATCCAGAGAAGTATACAACTACACATAATGAGGTTATTGCCATTTATAATACAGCTGACGACTCCTTGGCAATAATTATTGTATAACTGTACGGATTTTTTAGTATACGTTATAACTGGAGTCATGTGAATTCAAGTAAAAATCGTATGGTATAATAAACAAATAACTATCTTTTATACTGCAATATTATAGCACGGAATTCATAAATTGTATATCGTAATATGTATTCATATTGCATGCGCAGATATAATATAACTGTTACTTTTCTTTGAACTAAATCGATTGGAATGAACAACAGTTCGTGCACTTATTATTACTCGGTGGATCTATATGTAGGGAATATTTACAGTTTAATATGAATTCTTTAGAGATCTGTATCACATGTGAATAGGCAACTGTATTTTTGCATCTGTAGGTTCAGTAATACAATATTTATGACCTGTGCATATAAAATAATTCTTCATTCTTATTGCACCTTACTGACGTTATATAGTCTTCTGAGACATTGCTTATTACATTTCTTTCTCTTTTAAAAACCAAAAGGATTGTTTTTACCTTTGCACGCAATGCTTTTCTAAAAATGCATTCAGGGAAATATACAAGTATCAAGTAGTATATTAAACATTAATAGTTTACAACAAATCAATTGTAATCATTTAGCTCTGAAATATTTTGCTGCAAACCATCTAAAATTTTACTATAGGTACATCTACAGATCCAATAATTATTGTAACGAAAACCTAATGATTTATACATATTTAAGTAAGTTTGAATAGAGCTGAAAAAATATTATTTCCAAATAAAAAAGGTAACAAAAGCAATGTATTGATACCAAACAAGAGAACTGAACAATATGTGAGGTATTCAGAAATAAATTACATTTAATGGCTGCGTGTTTTAGAGTCTGTACTAATTCAAATATGTAGTTAATACCACCCACGTCGGCCACAATATTAAATTTAGTACGTATACATGTGTATGTAAGCTACATTGGAGGCAGGTAAATGAAAGTGTATTTCGCAGAGAGTATAAACGCGACACAAGACAATACAAATCTGGCAGCATCGTGATACAAACCATCAGTATTTTTTAAGTAAAGATACGGAATGTATTAATTGTGATTAAACATTGTCCTTTTATGTATATTTTTGTAGTTCATAAATTGAAAATGCCATCAGTATAACCTAATTCGGTTTAGAGCGCCTATAAGGAGGATAAGGACTTCTATTTCAAATAATACATCGAATAGCCAGGAAAATAAATGCGTAAAATAAGAACTAAAAAAGCTAGATATTATTTCGGCAAAAATTAGTAATTTGGGACACTGTAAATTACAGCAATAGAGTTATGATAAGCACCTGAAGTAGCATGCTGCAAAAGCTATCAACAATTTGTCTCAAAATCAACGAGTTTGATATGTTTCTAATCTAAGACGATATATCGTATAATCATACATGACATAACATTTTGAATTCGCGAATTAGTTCTTGGAAAGAATTTTAATGAATTTTATTATCTTTACAATCTTACTAGTTTATATAATTGGCAACGCATAAATTACTTTGTAATTCTATTTCATGTAAAATTATAATAAACATTAACGGTGCCCACATTTACATAAAGATCCTTTAACCTGCCATAAATCTTACCAATATATCAAATAAAATACGCAATTGAGGAAATCAATATCTAGTGGTTTCATACGAGAATTTACGTCTTTATTTATGCACATACCGGCGCGATTAGGCTATAAAAGCGCGAAAAATTATAAGTGCTATATAGTAATCATTTATTCATTTACATAAAACCGTAATAAGCTTTCCGAATCTAAAATTTATATTATTGGTCGGTGAACATACGAGAGATATTTTCTCTTGTTTGGGTACAGCATGTCCTTCAGCGAAAGGATTAGCAAGTACGTCGACATCTAAGAAGGAGGCGATAATATTTTTAACCTGATGCACTAAAATTGCAAATAAATATCTTTGCATGGATGAATATCGTTACACCAGCTACAAGCAGGTGATATATCAACGATTTCGATTTAAATTCCTTTACTTTTTTTTACCGCAAAACATGTATAAATTATTCAACAGATGATATAATTATTTAGATACGTTCGCAAGAAGAAACCGTTTTCATGAACATGTATATCACGATCTACAGACAAGAATTATGCAAAATAGATGTCGAGTATATCAATCCTAGATGAAAACAGTCTTTTCTTCTTATTATAGAATATTAATGAACCTGCTAGTCATCTCCGCTACTTTAGTTCATTAATTAGATAACAAGATACCGTAAATGTATTAGTCACTTGTGAGAAGAAAATTATATATATGTACTCGTTAAATAATGTAAATTTTACATATATGGCGAACATGCGATAAGAGACTTGATTATACAGCCTAGCTAGTGATAGTTTCGTTGGAACTTCTCGTCTAGATAAATAGCAATTGCGCATAAGCAAAATATGTTGAAACCGTACTAGATAGGTCCCAAATCAGAACTATATAAGAAGTGTCTGTCCAACAGACCTCATCATATATTCATGTCACACAGAAAAAAGTACACTAAAACATAGCAACGCATTTAAAAACATTCATGTTGGTAAATTAATGGTTAAGGCATGGTTGCTGTTAAAGTTAGATTCTCATTTACGTGATACTAGACAATTATTAAATCTGATAATGCAGTTTAGCGACAGGTTATGTGACAAAGTAATTTTCCTGGGAAAGAATGGCTAATGAATTTCAAAACACTTTCGCCGGGAGTGACTATAAGGCGTAGTTTGAAAATGTTTCTACAAAAAGAGCAGCATTATTTCTTGAGGTAACCTTGAACTGATTTTGGCGATGTCAATCCTGACCGTATTTGAAATTTTGAGTTTATTTTACAGTTTTTGCAAAAATATTTGAGCATTTTATTTATGAGGGAACCTAAGGGCGGTCGTTCTAATTCATCGTTATCAGGTTGGTTTGATGTCAGGTGTTTTCAAAACTGCTTTTTTTTTCAAAAAACTGACGAAAACTTTACAGTTTTAAATATATCGGTTGTGGGACCCAATAAAGTATCTAAATCTTTCTATTTTGATACAAAGAGTAAGCCCGCTTTATCTAGTTAAATATTGTTTCAATAAACGTCTTAACTGTTGACATAAACAAATTTTCGCAACACTGGTCCATATAATGGATTCTCATTGTTTTGTATTAAATAAAAAAAGAGATATCTGCGTTTGTTCTAAATTAGTGCCGTAACCAATTATCATCAGTTTTTGTGAATTCCCAATTTGACAAGTATATATCAACACTTGATATTATTAAATACATTGATTAAGTCGGTTGGATGAGTTTGAACTGTCAACGCAGCTGAAGGCAGCAATTGATTTATCGATCTTTAGCAAATCGATCGCCCGTGAGCTTTGAATCACTTGCACCTGTTCTATCACAATCATCGTCTGACACTCTTCGCCATACAGGCATAAAGCAATTTATTTCTTGTTGCTGCTACTACATATCTCAGTTAATCTGTTTTTATTGAAATCTTTTATGTACAACCACAGGATATTTTCACATTGTAATAACAAAAAGTAGCCGCATTATACAATCTGTAAACAATGCATTGGTATTAAAAAAGGAAGTAATAATGTCACGTACCAGAAAGGTGTGATGATTACAAAATCTCATGTTGCATGAACATAAAGTTAGTGACTAACAACTTTGAGATGGAGCTAAGAAAAATAAAAACTAAAAAATTTACAACATTTAGTTAAAGCATATTACTGAAACTTCTTCTAACTACATACATAAGTCTGTGTACGTGTCCAGAAGATTAATTTAATTACGCATTTTGACTATATTTTGCCAAGGAGTTCGCTAATTGTCATTCTAAACTGCAACTCGTCGTGTATACATCTGGACATCCATATAATCGTGATATTTATTTGTCACACCTAATTATGAATCTGCACTTATAACACGTTTTTCTTTCACTTTATAGTGAGACAAAATGAATACTTAAAAACTGCCACTATTCAACCTATTAAATTAGATCATTGACCTTCTTCTTTTTCAACTACATTCCTACATCAGTTATTTTTCTTTCGGCAGTCGGCAAATTTATACTCGAGCAGTTGCTATTCTCCAAGCAAGACTCGACAGCAAATTAATAAAACGCATCACTTTTATTAACTATAATTTAATATAATTGCTGACTAACCTTAACGTTAATTTCTCATTTTGATGTCAAGAAATACAACTTTTTCGGTATTCTAGATAATTAAACGCTTCTGACAGCAATTAATGATTTCACTTTTTAACTTATTTCAGAAGCGCCAAGCAAATAAAGTCAGAAGGAAAAATACGCACATCCTGCAGTTGAGACGCTTGTATACATTCTTGAATTGCGCTTACACTGCTTCAAAAAAACCTGCATACACTAAATAACTTTGAATTTATACTTTTAAGAATGGCAATGGCATGGAATAAAGCAGGTATAAATCTTTAATTTAATCTATGCTGCCGGTCCTTTACACATTTTAACTTTCAACCAAATATTGCACAGGTGAAAATAGTTCGACTTGATTGAGAATAATCTCTTACCAATCTGTACCACTGTATCTTAAATTCAGCAGCGGCCACTCTGAAAAACAGATATTCGTACGTTTTACGAGAGCATGTCATGTGAAGTATCTTGTTATACACCTTAAAGATTTTATCAGAGAAGGATCTATCCAATACAATGGTAGCATGCATGAGAAATAGTAAAAACTTGTTACCGACATTTAAATAGTGGACAAATGTGTAGGTAGATTCATTAAAAATGCACAGAATCTACAATAATAATAATAATAATAATAATATATATTTATATATTTATTTGCCCAACAGATTGCTCCAAACTAAGGACAAAAGA
>SMLS01063600.1:0-30257 GCA_004785975.1 Popillia japonica
AAAAAAGACCAAGACACAATTGTCTGGAAAAAAACTGATGGCAACTGTTTGTTGACTATATGCAGAGAGGGTGAAACACAATAAAAAATTTAAAAACTGCTCTGGAGGAAAAACGCCCGCATTCTTATCCACAAAAAAAACTTATTGCTGCACGATAATTGTCGGATTCATAAGATAACAAAGATCAGCAGATAATCAATGACTAGGTTTATAGAATTAAGGCATCCACCTTATAGCCTCGACCTAGCTCCGTCAGACTTTTTCCTATTCAAAAATTTAAAAAAGCATCTCATGGGAAAGCGTTTTGCTTCTGATGAAGAACTGAAACAGGCTTGAGTCATTCCTACATACAAGAAAGGCGATTCCAATGATTTGACTAACTATAGACCTATAAGTCTCCTTACTGGTTTCTCCAAATTATTTGAAAGAGTGGCGTACCATCGAGTCTATAATTTCCTAACGAAGCACAGTCTGATTAGTACCAGTCAACACGGTTTCCTAAAGAACAGGTTTGTAGAAACAGCCTTGTTCGAGTATATGGGAGCTGTCTATAATGCTCTGTTGAATAGGAAAATTCCGTGTGGAGTTCTATTAGATTTCTCAAAAGCGGTTGACAGCATTAATCATGGCAAATTGGAGACATTTGCAATTCGAAGCACCGCTCTTTCTCGGTTTAAATTATATCTACATAACCGTACTCAATCAGTATGTATACGTAATAACGGTTCTAATGCATCTTCTGAAAACCGCCGCATTTCAGTAAGAGTGCCACAAGGTAGTATACTTGGCCCGTTGCTATTCTTAATTTACTTCAATGATATTCATTATCTTTCAAATTATGCTAACAAGGATAATTTCTTGACTGTTAATTACACCGACGATACGTCTTTACTAATTACGGAAAACACTTTTGAATCACTGTCACTAGCACAGCCAATTACATGAAGTCTTTGCACCAATGGTTTTCTACCAACCATTTGCAAATTAATCATAGTAAAACCAGTGTAATCCTATTCAAAACTAGACCGAACATCACCTATCCCAATTACCTAACGCTCAATTCCCATAATTATCCGGTTCAAAATACGGTCCGCCTGCTAGGTGTAATGGTAACAAGTATGTAAAAAACTAAGCAGTCTTTGTTATGCTCTCCGCCAATTACGTCAATGTGTCAGCGAAGAAATTCTACATGTAATGTATTATGGCTGTTGTTTTCCGCACATGAGATATGGTATTGCTGTGTGGGGCGGCAATAGCGAGATTGTTGTAAAGGAAAACTAAATGTATAAGTTGGCGTAACAATGTTCACTATCATTGCAAAAAATCACAATCCCATTCTACAATCTGAAGAAGCTATAACAATTTGGAATACGTTAAAAGAAGCATTTGATGACAACGGATTGATTCACAGAATAAGGTTATTACGAAGTTTACTGAGTACCAAACTTGTCGATTGTGCGTCAATGGACGTACATATATGTGAATAGTGTAATATAACAACATATAACAACAGCGCATAAGCTGGCTGGTCTGGTTTTGTTGTTAGCGATGAATGGCTTGGAGCAATTCGACTAGCTGGATTACCGGAGAGTTATGGACCAATGTTAATGGGCTTGGAAAGTTCTGGAATAAAAATCACAGGTTCAAATATTAAAGTAAAACTTTTGCAAGATATAAAGAATGCGATACCTTCTGAAACTGTTCTATTGTCGAAAGTCAAATCGCTTGATAAAATCAAAGGTAAGAGATGTTACAATGGCAACGATTATGGACATATAGCAAAATACTGTAAGAAAGACAAACTCGAAGTAAAAACAGAATCTACGTTTTTTTACTTCTTTTAACATTTGTAATGAACTAGATAAATCGAGTTGGTATGTCGTTTCAGGTGCATTACCACATATGACTATGACGAAAGATTTATTGCATAATATTATTGAGATGAAAAGTTGTGTATTAGTTGCTAATAATACAAAGTTACCTGCAATGGCTACTGGAGATATGTTATTAAAGTTAAAATGTCATGATAACACCAGTAAAATTCTTATCAAAGATGTGCTTTATGTGCCAGAGTTATGTGCAAAGTTACTGTCTGTAAGTAAAATCATTGAAAAAGAAAACACTGTTAAATTTGGTGAAAATACTTGTAACATATTTAATAGCAATGGACAGTAATAGCATCTGTTTCACAAGTGGGAAATTTGTTCAGATTGAATGGTGTTCAGAATACTGAATGTAGTTTTATAGCAAAATCTCAGACAGATATAGAAGTGTGGCATCAACGACTAGGCCATTTAAACATAAATAGCTTACTGAAACTTAGGAACGCTCTAGCGGATGGTAGTTTGAATCAAGGTTTAACAACAACCACAGTGAATCTCACTGGAAAGCAGTCAAGCGGGTATTCAGGTACTTAAAGGGAACATTAAGCGCGAAATTGGAATTCGACAGCCACTCAGAAATTGTTGGATATCGTGATGCTGATTGAGCTGGCGATGTTACTGAAAGAGGATCGATTACTGGATACGTGTTGCTCAAGGTGGAGCCATTTCATGGTGTACAAAAAGGCAACAAACTGTAGCCTGTCTACCACAGAGGCAGAATATATGTCACTAACAACTGCAGCTCAAGAAGGACTTTGGTTGAAACATTGGCAAAAGGAATTATTTCCAGATGCATTACAAAATATATTGTAATAACCAAAGCGCGATGAATTTAGCGTCCAAAAATGTCTTTAATCCAAGGACCAAACATATTGATGTTGGGCCACTATTTCATGAAGAAATTGCTTAATACTAATAAAATTACGTTAAAATACGTTAAAACAGATGAAATGGTAGCAGATTTTCTAACCAAAGCTGTTTTTACCAAGAAACACGTTTTTTGTAGTAAGTATAAATGTTACTAAATATGTGTAAATTTGGTTTTAGTGAGAGTGTTCTAAAGGAAAACTAAATCTTGACAAAAAATACTTGTCACTGTCTTGCCACTTGTACGCAGTTTTTGTACGGTTACAGTTAATACACGTTTACGTTAAATTGTTTCGTTATTTTTACTAAACAACACAAAAGTTACAACAGAGATACACCGGATTTTTATTATACAGAAGAAGATCCCCCGTACAATTCTACGGCTAGGGTATGTGGAATCGTGTAAAGGTCACTTTAGAAATAATAACATGTTGACTGTATTTGGAATATACATATTCGAAATCTTAATTTCTGTATTCAAAAAGACGGAACTGTTTCATTTGTAACATAACGACACATGATTATTGAACAAGGTCCGGAGACAACTATACTTATCCCAAACATAGGCTAACCTTAACCAAAATTAGCTAAACATACACGGGACTAAAATTGTTCAACAAACTTCCCAACGTAAGATTAGAGATATGATGACTTTTGCAATTATATTTGTACAAGCCGCAATAAAACTATTATTTATTTATTTATTTATTTAACTCAAAGAAGCTGTTGAAGAATATTTTGGGGGGTTACCGAAGCAATTTTTTCTGAGGGTATGGGGCAACTGGAAAAAAGATGGAATATAAGTGTATCAGTATTGAAGGGAGTTATGTAGAAAAATATTTTTTTTGTTCTTTTATGTGCTTCTTTTCATGGCTAGGTAGAAAACATAAAAATACGCCCTCGTAGTACGAAATCCGTAATAATTCCATTTTTCCGATAACAGAAGCTTATTCTATGGACTGTTTCTCAGACACCATTCAACCGAAGTGCACAAACTAAACTGCAATTGACAGATAAAATAACGCACTATTTGATAAACAGCAATATCTTTCGCATGGCTAACTAGATTTTCCAATTCTCAATAATTGTAGCTTATCCCTCGTATACATCATGTGCAAAATTTTCAATAAAGTATTTCAATTTAGAGACGTCAACTGCTCTATCAAAAGGGAAATAGTACCTGTTGTTTATGAATATTTATCTCATGTAATATATGGAATTTTAGTTCGTGAGTTTTGACAGCTAACACGCTTTCCCTCTATACGAAATGGAATAAAATGTTTGTACAACTTCAGTTTTCTTTTTATTCTAAGAAATATTGGCGTAAGTATGTTCCCCATCGAATTGTATTGTTATGTGCGCAATAAATATCAGGGCTATATCAATATTTTCCACAATTATTTTTTACCCGGTATTATGTGCCACTATCTTCATAATTTTTATTTAGTCGTAGTTTTAATATTCGAAACTTACTTGTACCATCCAATCGCAAATGCAATAAGTCCAACTGTAGCTGCGGCGCTTATTCCGGCCACTACGGCGATGATATACACACCAGCGGTATCTGTGTCGGAGGAATTAGGTCGAACGGCCACCACCTTTACACCGTTGTCCGTTCGTTCCCTGGGATCATCCATAATTTCCTGATATGCGCCCGTATACGAAATTCGATTCACGTCCGGCTCGCTCTGCACATTCTGCTGGGGTCGATGGGTACCGCTGATTACCTCCCCCGGAACTCGTTCGTGAGTGTCACGTTGTACCATACCTTCTGAAAATAGAAATACCGAAATGAGTACTAGGTATGCAGGTCGAAATGCATATGGATAAGTAATATTTTAATTCTTAAATCAAAATATATCTAGAGAGATTTGCCATTAATGTATGGATGTGTACATACGTATGTACATACAGGGTGTATTTGAAATAAAAGTAAAGACTATGAAAATGGAAAGATATTATTTGATTGAATTTAAATCCAAAATATTTTCCTTCCCAGACCCCAGAAAAAAAATGACAAATATATTGATTTATTTAAATATTCGTCGCACCACTGTGTTTTACCGAATGCATTTAGCGCAGAGTAGGTGTAGCTGACACATCAGCGTTATCTCGTAGTTTTAATAATACCGACAGATGTTTTTGCGAGGTCTTGCGTTATTTCGATGTAAACGTTCTCGATTCATAGGCGGCGCATATTACGATTTATGAGGAACATTTTGGCATTCGCGTCGTAATTGAACAAAATTTTTTTGGATTTATATTCTAGATAATTGTATCTTACCCTTCTTAATATTTTTTCTTTTATTTCTAATACACTCTGTATGATCAACAATAACTAGTGGTATCTATAATATGTAAAAAGTATGTTCTGATAACGAACCAAGAAAACGAACAAATACCGGGTAGGATTGATGAGATTTGTTGCGATACTATACGACATGTAACAGCTCAATAGCCTGTGCATTGAGTCTACTTGCTGATCCCAATTTGATTAGTCGAAATGCTAAAGCGCGATTCCACATAGAGTTGCAAGATTATTGCACCCATTTACATTTTATTTTCTCTTTAAATAAATTGTAGTCATTGGAGAGACTTCTTTTTTTGGTGGATGATCATTAAAAAAGAAAACTCCCTAACTAAGAATTTTCTACAAAGTCATTAAGTTAATTTCGACTGTAATTTGCATCAGAATTAACTCTCTTTGGTGTCTAGATTTCCTCGTCTTAACAGTCGCATTTCAGTTTGCAATTTTTCGTTGCTTTGGAATTTTGTACCTTGCCTCATGGAAAAAAAGCAACCATGCATGTTTAATCCCGTTTAACTTTTTATCGAATTCTTTAGATACAGCCTGATATAGGATCCCGCAAATATAACTTCTTATATTTTAGCATCATTAATCTCTATCTATTTCTTACGTTAGTAAATCCATCAGTTTTATCAATCCTTTTTGCAGAATTTTTCATCGACCCAACAAATAAATTCAGTTTTAGCCACTCTTTTCTTTCATAATATGCTTCCTATCCTAACTCTCCATTAGAAAGAGAACAAGACCACTATGTGTAACTGAGGTGCGTGGCAAGTAATAGTGCCAGCCCCTCTAGATCTCCACAAATACTACACTTCAATTTATTTTATTCAATTTTGGTCTTCAGATGCCTTTACATTGGTTGCGTGAGACAATATGAAGGAACACAGTTTACTTTGGAAGAGTTAAAATTCGTTGTCTACTTTGTCATTAGCAGGCTTGTGGTGATGGGTGTCGTGGTTTGTGGTGAAATAACTAGATATAACTTTAATTTGTGAGCTAATGGTCTTACTCAAAGGCATGTTAGGATAATTTGCAGTATTTTTGGATTTAGAAGTTTTGCCGGTTATATTGATAAGTCAGATACCAATACCAATCAAAGCTATAAGTCTTTCTCAGTTCTTCTCAATCTTTCTTCTTCTCTTGCTACAAGAAGTTTTGGACATGTGACAGCACTTAAAATAGTGTTCTTAGCATTTTTTAAGCAGAAGTGTGAAAAATCATTTTTTGCCGTTTAAATGTCAATTCGTCTCAGATATAGCAAAAAAAAATCTAGCGATTCTATGTGATAAATTATATAAATACGATATTCGTGGTAACTATTTTGTCTTGATCAAATCTTATTTAATAGAACGAACTCGCCAGAGTTGCATGCCCACCCTTGTATGTAATTGATATTACGTCGTATGTTCCTATTCCAGTTTTACAACGAATTTCCCAAAGCTCAATGTTAGATCATTTAATTTTTGTACTGTACGATCTTAGTCGTTTTATAACACATAACTGTCAGTAGATACAAATATTTTTACGTGGTTTATAGAGTAGAGACTTCAGTTTCTGATGTTTTAAAGATGTTTTACTTGATTCATATTTAATCAAGGCTATCAATTGATGTAATATTCCGGGTATCGATTAGATTTTTTTATAAAATATTTACAGTTTGAAAGAGAATTATGAGATGCATCTTGAGGGCAGCAAATAGAATACCTTGCAAACCACTATCTTGTGTGTAGTGAACTAGGATAATCATTCGCATTTTAAGTTAACTTTGTTATATGCAGTTCTTTTATTTGTAGGTATGCTCCTTTTGTGTTTATTCATAGATTATGTATTTTGCAGCAGGTAGATTTTGAAATTGTGTCTTCTTGACAATTGGCGCTATCCTTACGGATTTTATAATAAATAAATATAAACTAAACTAAATTATAGTTAAGTAATATGTGCAAAACTATAATACTGTCACAAAAATGCTCTCCAAAAGGTTTTTGTACAAAATGCTATAGTCCTCAGAAAAAAAAAAAACTATAGAGGGTGCTTATGGGAAATATTAACTGGAGATATTACGTGTCAGATAATGACCATTGACCAAAAATAGCCTTATTCAAAATCGCACCGTTTTCGAGACGAAGGTCTTCAAAGTTCCAGAAAAAAATCGTTTTTTCCATCTTTAAACTAATCTACTTGTACGATGAAAATAAAACTTGTCATGGCGATTTAGTATTATTAGATGCTTTTGATGGTAAAATTTTTCGTAATCAACAAAATTACAGCAAAGGGGCTCCTTACGTTAATATCAATAGAACTTTTTTGTTTTTTGGTTAACCAGCACTAAATTAGCATCACCTAATAGACCAATTAAAACGCCAAAAATAAGGTCCTCTTGTAGAAATTTTTATGCTTGGTTTTCGAGAAAAAACAAGAAAGTTCGAAGGAATTTGTGGCGAAAAATGGTTTACACAGCAACACAAGAGGATATTTTTTTTTCTCTTTCCTATAATTTTGCTCATTTCGGAAAATTCCACCTCAAGACCTTTATCTCGAAAACGGTGCGATTTTGAATAAGGCTATTTTTGGTCAATGCGTCAATGGTCATTATTTAACACATCTATCTCCAGCTAAGATATTTCCCATAATTAATGAAGCACCCTGGATATAACTGGAGAAAGTCGTCGGACGTGCATTGTCTTGCTGAAAAAGAACGTGTGGACGGCCATCTAGATAAGGTAGTAAAGTGGTTTGTAGGACCTGATGAACATAACGCGCAGCTGTCATATTGCCTCGAATAAACAGAAGTGGTGATGGACTACCATAATCAATAGCCCACCAAATCAAGTATGCCTCTCAACAGTACACCCAATATGGCGTCGCTCTCTATGCCCCGTCCTACCCTTGCGGCTATCGTGTATATCTAGACACCTTCGCGATTCGTCGCTGAAGACGACATTATGCCATTCTGCCTCCCAATACTGCCGCTCTCTGCACAAGTTCAAAGCCTTGACGACAGTGGTACGCAGTCAAAGGAAACACTAATCGTGGATGGTGTGAAAAAAGTATCAATGATAAGAAGTTGACATTTTTAGCATAGTATGCTTTAAATATAATCGGATAGAATAAGAAAAATAAGAAAAAGAATACTGGTAAATAAATTAAGTTCAACAGAAAATGAGCAACCAGAAACAGAAAACAGTGAGGATGTCAATGAAAAGTTAAATAGCAGACTAACCATTGTCTAGAAGTTATGAGTGCCTCAATAAAGAACAAATATGTGCAGCAACTTTAAAAGATGTAAGATCACGTAAAAATTCCTTGAGTCAAGCTCGGATATCCTTGAGTTAGTTCTTTTTATGAATCACACTATAGAGATATATGTACATTAGTGTGCTTAAGTTACCGATCACCTGTTAACCGTTTACACGCCTTAATTTTTTTCCGTTTATCCTGTTGTGTTAGTTTTGTAAAAGTTTTTACTCACTCGTCCTCAAAACATGTGTCCCGAATTAATTAAAATTTGTAGAGATTTGAGTTACCGGATTATTAATTTCTTGATACGGTGTCCGTTCCTAATAAAATGTTGCGCTACTGGCGGAAAAAGGGCTACATATTCTTCATATCAGGTTTAGTTTGACTAACATAAACTTGGTCACAATTCTTACATACAATTTTGTAAATACCATCAGACTTTGGTCTCATTTTTACTTTGTCTTTGGGATTCATTAAAAGATTTTTTATTGTGTTATTAGTTGTGTAACATATTTAGCCTATTTTGTTGAAAAGTTGTTGTGTTATGTTATATCTGTAATATAATGATCGATACACTAAAAAGAATTGTCAAAAATAGGAAATGTAAAGTACGGGGATTCGGCGAAAATTAACCGGCGCCTATTGGGGCAAAACCCGTCAACAGATCATCCAAACTTCGGTAAATGATTGTGATCGTTAATTTAACGATTTTTTGGTTTAATTAAAAGTAGTTCAGTGATAATTGCTTTTCTAAGTTATAACTACAATACAATGATAAATATACAAAACCAAATGGTCAAAAATAGTAAATGCAAAGTACGGAGATTCGGCGAAAATGAACCAGCGCCTATTGGGGCGAAACCCGTCTACAGATCATCCAAACTTCGGTAAATGATCGTGACCGTTAATTTAACGATTTTTTTGTTTAATTAAAAGTAGTTCAGTGATAATTGCTTTTCTAAGTTATAACTGCAATACAATGATCAATATAAAAAACCAAATGGTCAAAAATAGTAAATGCAATATACGAGGATTCGGCGAAAATTAATCAGGGCCTATTGGGGCGAAAGCCGTCAACAGATCATTCAAACTTCGGTAAATGATCGTGACCGTTAATTTAACGATTTTTTTGTTTAATTAATTGTGCAGCGGTAATTGCTGACCAAACAACAGATTATACAAATCCCGTTATTCTCAATGTTCTAGAGTATAGAAATGATTTTATTGTAACGATTTTCTCCGAATAGAGTTGCAACAAACTTGTATTTGCGTAATATGTGAGTGATCGATAACTTATGCGCACTACTGTATATACAGCTAACAAAATAGTTTAATTGTGATGCGTGAGCAATGCTAGACTAGCCAAACAGAAGTAAAGTCGGCACTTATGACACTCTTGTTATGTATTTGTAAATAATACAACTTGAACACCATAACAGATAGAATACTGTTTTTTTGTAGACGTAGCCTTAACGGCGCAAGGTATCATAAGACCTTTTCTATAAAGCATGAAATTTTCTACAAAAAACTACGGGAGAGCACTATTCTATCTATTACTGGTTTTCAAATTATATTATTTACAATGGTGTTATCTTCTCAAGGAAATTAATTAAAACATTTTATTCTTTGTGATATTAATTTACCTGTCAACCTACACGAAAATGCAGATGGAAGTTATTCACACTTCAAGTTAAAAGCATTATAGGAATGGTATTTCCGTCATCGTAAGAAATCCAATATATGCACGGAATATTTACCTGGTCGCACTAGGTCCTCGTAAAACCTGGGATCGGGCGGTGAATATGCAAAGTGAGTCGGATCTGCCAATTTCGCATCGTAAAGACCTCCACTTCTATACCCGTCCAAGTCACCGTATATCTCTTCGGCATTATAATTAGTTCCGGCCACCCTCATCACATCGACGTTATCCTCGTCCGGCATATTATCGATCATTTCGCCCCCTTCGTCATCTTCGCCATCTTCGCCTTCGCGAAAACTAAAATCGGAACCATCCTGCGCCGGATAGGGTCGGACATCGTCCAAGACGTGTTGTTGTTGCGACTGTTGCTGTTGCTGCGGCGGTTGTTGGTTATCGTTCGGCAAGTATCTGCTGTCTATTCCTTCGCCCATTAACACTCTGAAATCCTCATCTTCATCGATGTCGCGATCGTCTGGCATCGCGAAGTCGTTCATTGAGTTGTGGATGCGTTGTTTCAACTCCGTCGACTGCTTGTTCAGCATGTTGCGGATTTTGCGGTATTCTTCCGCTATGCGGGCGTTGAATTTCGGCTGGACTTGGCCGTCTCCGAAGTATTCCTTCTGGAGCCGCGGCCAATTGTACTTTTCGTGCCAACGACGTTGGCGGTACAAAGATGAGGCGTAGTTGTCGTCGGATTGTTCATGTTGTTGGTCCTCTAAGTTGATTCCTAAGAAATAAAAATGATGGTTAGATACTGCATTAGTTTGCATGACCAATTTAGTCCGTAATATATTTCTAGAAAATTTTCTTAAAAATTTTATGTGACTTGACAGTTAGGGGAGAGCGTGGTAACTGCGCCCACCTAAGCAAAAAAAAATTATATATTCTAAACCCTGGGTACAATGATGACAAAATTAGAGGTTGTGGTTCTTGAAATATTGACCAGTCATTGGGTTAAGTCGAATTTGATCAAATCTCAAAGAGTAAAAAAATATGGAAAAATTAAGAACATGTATGTGAGCGGTATTACCCACCTGCTTGTGGGTAATAGCGCTCAGCTGTTATTAATTAAAAAAGTCTAACTGTTGAAAACGTTTATTTATTGACAGAATGTAATTATATACCACATTTAGTTATTTGCAAAAGTCGCAAATGTATCCTGCAGGCTTGTCCACCCCATTGCATTGCTGATGGGTCCACTTGCTACATATTGTGCAGCGACACCAGATTTACTACTACGAGGCATTGTAGATCATTAGTTATCCTAAAAGAAAACAAATAAAAATTCAAATCAAAATCCTACATAATGCGGGTAATTCCGCTTACTGGGCGGTATTACCCTCGCCAAGTGAGCGCCATTTCCCCCTGTTTACAATTATTTGCATTAATTTTTTTCTAATCCAACCTTTAGACTTAAGAAGAAAGCTTATGTAGGTACTTAATGAAAATATCATACTAAATTCATGGGAGAACAAAGCGCAAATTTATACAAAGTTTATTGAAGTACTTACCGTTTTCTTCTCAACAATTTCTTCTAGCAAGACGGTTGAAATACAACTTTTTCAAATATATCACGACACACTACAAAACACAGTTTTTAACTGTCGGCATTGTGTTTAGTACAACGGCAGCTAAGTTGCGCCACGGTGTCGTTTCTAAATATTGAGGACTTCACACAAAACAATGATGGGCGCAATTACCCACTGAGCGCAGTTACCCCGTTCTCCCCTAATCTCCTAGTTAAAGTTACTTTAGCTTATTTTGTAAAAAACATAAAGGTTGTTCTTGTGGCATTAAAATTGGCATCTCTTTTCCGAAAAAAAAACTATTTTTGGTTATTAATAAAAAACTGTAATGAGCATCAATCCATGTTATGTTATATAATTTCAAGTGCGTAAATATTCAATTCATGTTGTTACGAACAACGCCATCTAGTGCCCCGCGGTCAAATCATGCACTACAGTAGTCGGGGATTAATAAAGTTTTCTGTACGATGATTGTCGGCTATTCTGGACATATTCCAGAGAGGGTGCTCTGGAAAGATTTCGTACATTCTAGAGACAAGTGGATGCCTATCAGGGTACTACAGAAATGTTGGGCTGGCTATACGTAGACGATTTTTACAACTAAAAATAAGCAAAAAACAGTTTATATAAGCATATGTCCTAAAATGTTTCGTTACTGAGTTACAGCCACTGGGAAACTTTTCATTATTTTATTTTAAACAAGGTTACAGAAAACGGGAGTTTTTAATGTAAATCATAATAAATGTTTCAAAAAGACCTCCACGGGAAGCAATACACTGCTGAGCTCGTCGTATCATGGACTGCCTCACGCGCTCAAAAATTCCTGGGATATTTCGAATAGGGATTAGGAATGCCGATTTTTATCAAAAGATCGATTCTCTGAATCGATTAAAATTGAAACTCCAAGAATCGATTCCGAAAAAAATCGAGGCTTAAATAATCGATGTTTTGATTAGACTTGTATACTTTTAGTAGGGCCACAACTATTTTTTTTTTATATTTTAGTAAAAAACTTAACTTTTATTATGACATCTAAATCATTTGTAACTTTTTATTGGCAGGGCAGCACTGCATTACATGATATAATAGTATATTACACCAGCAATATACAGTGTATGGAAAAACAAAAAATGTGGGATGATAGAGGGAACCAAGACAGACCTTTGAAGCTTTTAAATGACAGGTCAGAAATAATAATATAATGTATAATTTCTCTGCTAGATATAAGAATTCTTTTAATGTTAATAAATTCTTTGAACCCAGGCAACGTATGCTACACCTATTCATAGAAGCCTTGTTATAACCAAATGACACTTTATGTCATATTTATTATCAATATCGGGTATAAAAAAGAATCGATTTTCACAAAAATCGGATATAAAAAAGAATCGATTTGCAAAAAAAATCGAGTATTCAAAAATCGATTCAAAAAATCGATCTTTAGAAATAAAATAATCGATTTTTCCAATAATCGATTAAAAATCGGCATCCACTCTACGTTGAAGATCTTTAATATTTTGAATTGAAGTAGAATATACCATAGATTTAAAATGTCCCCATGCGTAAAAATGGAGAGGATCTAAATCGGGAGACCCTGCAGGTGACGCTACAGGTCCGCCGCGACCAATCCATCTTCCAGGATATAGGGCATTTAAAAATTCGCGTACTGTGTGACTGAAGTGACCCCGTGCACTATCGTGCATGAACCACATGCGTCCTCTAACATTTAGTTTAGTCGTTTTCTAAAAAATAACGACAATTCTTCCCAGAAAGTCGCCGGGGAAGTACAAAAGGACCAATCAAGAAGCCGTTGATAATTCCTGCCCACACATTTGATGAAAACTGCGCTTGATGTCTGAATAATAGCATGAGGGTTTTCTTCTTGCCACTGGTGTAAATTATGAAAATTGACGATACCATCTCTTGTGAAGTCAGCTTCATCGCTAAAGAGCACACACGTCAGAAAGAGATGATCGGCGGCGTATGACTGTAACAACCATACACAGTCAGCTTCTCGTGATGGGAAGTCATTCTCACTAAGTCACTGTACTATTTGCAGGTGGTACGGATAAAGCAGATTAGTTCTTAAAATCCGCCATACACTCACATGATCGACAACTGCCGCCAATGCCATTCTTCAAGAACTAGCACCTGCATTTTCTTCAACACGATCCAATAAACGTTCTTCCAAGTCCAACGTTCTTGTACTTCGTGGTCTGCCGCAATCTCGGACTACTGGTTTGAAGGATCCTCTTTCTCTTAATCTAATATGAAGCCTTTCGAAAGTGTTTTCATTTGGTAAACCTCGGTTTGCGAAATGTCTGCGTAAAGTCTTCTTGATTCTGTTCTGTTACAATGAGTCAAACCATATATTAAATGCATATCGGACATCTCTTCGAAAGAATACTCTGCCATTTTGTACTATTAATTAGATAACAGTACTAACCACAATTGACTTAATCAACTGTCACAACTGAAATCGAAAAGCACGGATTGCTTACTTAACATGATTTACATTAAAAACTCCCGTTTTCTGTAACCTTTTTTTAAATAAAATAATGAAAAACTTCAAATGACTGTAACTCAGTAGCGAACCATTTTAGGACATACATATGTTTATAAAAACTTTTTTGCTTATTGTTAGTTGTAGAAACCGTCTATGTATAGCCAGCCCAACATTTTTGTAACAGCCTGTATATAGACGATCTTTTCGTACCTACCAGAAAACACCTGAATATGTAGAAAACCAGCACGCAATTTATACCTTCAGTAAAAATGAATAAACATGGTAATAAATTATTAGTTGGTGGAAATAAATAGTTTTAGTTAGTTATTCCTTAAACATTAATTTTATTTGGATTTAATTTCAATTTGGTCGTAAATAAATACGTAGTAGTGTTAAATATTATCGCCTGGACATTATTTTAAAGGCGAAAACGTAATAATATCTACAAATTGTATCCTTAAATTTTTAAAAGTATCGATATATTTTACCATTTCTTACGAAAGAACATATTTCATTATTTTAAATTATCTTAGTACGGTTTAAAATGTTTTCCTAACAACGAGATTTTATATTCCAAAAATTATTAAGTACACAATTGAATTTGAATACGGAATTTGATTAGATTTTTACCTACAAATGTTGTAAAGAAGTGAACATAACATGTCAAATGATTTATACAAATAAACAAATAAGCAATGTCATGATTATGGAAAATTGTTTTCCAATCAATCTACCAGTTTCTGTAAGGAGTAAAGTGATACATACTGCAACATTATTAAGTTATACTAAGATAATACCGTAACAAGGGCATTGAACACATATACACACACTAAATTACATAGTAGATTAGATTAGATTAGGGGTGGGGTGGCTCCACGCATTCCTTTCACCGCAACCTTTCCAGATCTATTGTGATCCCATTGCATCCTAGAAGGCAGCTTTTAACTTCTTTATGAGGCTTATTGTCATTGAGTACTAGAAACCTTGTCTCTGCTAGACTCTCCCAATGACACAGCACATGGACTGGGGTTCTTTCCTCCTCTTTGCAGAATTTGCAAATAGCATTTTCTACTAGGCCTATGTTATGAATATGCTACTATCATTTTGACAATCTTCCTGTCTTTATTTAGAAGGTCTTTAGTGAAATAAGGTTTCTGTTCCTTTAGGAACTCTTTTGCCTGTTTTTGTCCTGGTGATCTTTGCCACAATTCCCTGGACTTGTTGTATATCCATTCGTTGATGGATTTACTGATTTGTCATTTGGCTTGTCTGGCCTGATCGTCTACTGCCTTATTTCCTTTTACGCTCTTGTGGCTGGAAACCCACACCAAAGTAAATTTTCTTTGGGAACTCAAATTACATAGTAAGCTGCAGTTAGCGTTGCAACGAGAAATTTAGACAATTAGTTATCACTCCTCAAATATAGAAAATAATAAAAATTAAATTTGTAACAATTACAAAAATGTGCAAACTTTATTATATTAGGCGTTGAATATGCTATCTTTTTTATTCAGTACAATTTCTTATTCAATTCTCTAAGGATTTCCCAATATCATACCAACAAAAGATTTCGGCAGTACAGTCAAATTCACTCGTAATTCTAAGTTTCATATCATCTGCAATTGTTGGAAGACTATAATACGAATAATACACTTGTTGTAACCCCAGATAAAGAAGTTCGTTGGAGTTAAATCTGACGCTATTCATACTTCATACTTATTTTTCTGGAAATATTCTGGTTAGAAAATTTCTTGACATATCTCAATAATTAATAGTGCTCGCCAAAATACCGAATGTTTCGAACCAGACATAATTATCACTTTAAGAATTTTCATCCAGCCACATATGTACATATGTTCACTATAATACTTCCGTTTGCTGTCTTCATGATTGGTTTTCTCTTTTGAAATGTTTTCTATCAGAATATTGGTGCTGATTAGTCGAATAGTGCCTGCTCCGACTACTAGTATCATATTAACAACCATCCCGCGACAAAAAATATTAATCCATTTTTGAAACAAATATTTTTTTTCTTTTAACAAGCGTAAAATGGTTTTTGGGCTGGTCTCCTACTTTTTAATTCATCCCCAATTAAATCTTGTGTAATTATTCGACACGATATTCATCCTCTACCTCCGCCCCCAATAAATTTGTTTGGGGAGTTATTTTTCTATTTGATTAAGTGAAGAGACGCATGTGACACAACTGCTAATCAAAATTAGCTTACTACCTTGGCATCATTAGCAGTTTGGAATTACAACTTTAAAGCAAAACACTATATGTTTGAAATGTCAGAGTTCTACTTCTAGAATATATGATATTGAAGGCTTGCACGATCCGAGTCTCTATTATGAGGACTTCCGGGTATCTGACCGCGTCATATTAGCGTAAATGTATAGAAAATTAATAATGAAATAAAAACAACTAATAAAGCCCAAGAATAAATGAATAAAAGAAAATCCGTGGAGTGACATTAAGTGACAGCATTTTGCTCTACAGCAATTATCAATCATAGAAGAAGTTAACTGCCAAATCAGCACTTAAAGAAGATTAGAACTTTAAATTAGTTACCGTTCAAAGCGAATATTATATTGAGACTCAAACGAGTGGAATACTGTAGATTGAATGTGAAGTCGTTTAAGGTACTTGCTTGTATTAACGTAGATTAATTACTTTTTCAATTTAATGTAAGCAACAGTAATTAGAAAAGAGAATTCGAATGGGTCTATAACCTTTATCAATGTGTACAGTCATTTCCTGTGATAGGAATTATGATATAATGTATTCTTAAGTGCAAACGAACACATGTGTATTTACATATAATTTATGTTAGGTATTAATCATATATTTTTATATATAAGTCTAGGTTTATAATTATTCAGTTATTTTTGTGTTTTTTTGTTTATGGTTTATATTTTTATGGTACTGAACATAAGCTGCGTAGCTAATCTTTGTCCTCTAATTGAATGCATTATCTGTTGGGCTATAAATTTTGTTATTATTATTATTAAAATTATTTTTTCTATGAAGTAAACAATAATTCTATTTAAAAATATTCGGATATCGCAAGAAGTTCATTTATTTTCCGAACACGCCTCGTATTATTTAAATTTCCGCCGTTGGTTCTCGTAATAAAACAATTTAATGCGGTATTACCATTGATTTTCTCACAACGTTTCTATTGTAAAAAAAATCAGAGCCAGTGCTAAAATAAATTACTTTCGTCATTTTTACGTTATATATCGATGTGTTTGTATCATCCACTATCAACAAGCACCTAATCGTTGAAAAATACAATCGCAAACAACCACAATCTGGAATATGTAAATAGCAGAATGTCGAACAGATAATACAAATAAATGTTGTACCATTTAGTGATGTTAATAATAGCTAGTATTTATTATTACGTAAACGTAAATATTTGACATTTAGTGTTGTTACTTCCACAATAAATTATGCAGAAACATTTAAGCAAGCGATGTATTGATTTTTAAATTGCATATTATGCTATTCTTTAATATTTCTTTGAATCATTTTGTGCCGATAGCAAAAGATTGCGTAAATTTAATTCGTCCAGTTTTTTCTCAGACATTTATCTAACAATAAGTTCTGAGACGCCTTCGGATTGGAACAGTCGATGAAGCACATGATTCGCTTCTTATTTGGGTGGTACCGATAATAAAGTTTTAGGATTTCCTTTTATAGCTCCGAAGGTGCTTTTTTAGCTCATAGAACCAGGAACAGAGTCCCAAATTATGTTGTATAAATATTCTTTTATTACATTTAATATTATTTTGCTTTTACGGCGGTAACCAGCAACGAATATGTAATACCCGGATTTTATGGGATATTAAATTAGAACACTAAAAATTGTTTTTCCAGAAATTAACGGAAATTTTTGTTGTAAACTTCTTATTTTACTGTACTTTGAATTGAAGATTTTTAGCAGCAAAACAGATATTAAAATTCTAAAATTAAAAGAGGAGAATGCAGCAGAAACATTGACAATATCATCGTTATTATTAAATAAATCATATACCTCAGCTAGCGTACGTTTTCCAACACCGTAACCAACCATTATCAAACTTTCAATTCTTTACTCGATAACTTTTTCAAGTTGTACATAAATCCACCTTTTGTACCTGAATAAATGTCAACATTTTATGAATGACACATAATTGTCAAGGTTTTCATATTTTTCCATTTTTTAAATTAAAATGACCATGACTGAAGGTCGCATATTTAGTTAGAATAAAAAATTAGTGGTGTATGGTTTAGTCGGTGGTTTGGAGATATGAACAGAAATCTCTTGATGGCACACACAGGACCGCCAAATTTATAGTAGTAGCAAATTATTCAGCAAGCATTTAGAGGTTCATACATGCTTTATAAATTTAGAAACAGTGCTCGATAAGACATCTAGAGACTTCAACATAGCGGACTGGGAGAGGGCTTGGGGAAATCTAAACAAGAGTATTCTCAAATGTTTGAAACAACAAGGGCCGCACTACAAGGCTGGCCTTTAGTGTTTTGCACAGCTTTAGATGAAGCAATAACAAAATATAAGACAACAAGTGAAGCACCACTATAAAGGGCTCTGGAAAATAAAACATCAAAAAGTAGTTTCCGGCTAATCTGCAAATCAAAAAGGAAGATAAAGACGAAATAGCTAAGAAGATGGCAACTATTGAAATCAGAGATCTGGAATTCCTAAGATATATTAAAGGCCAAAGAAAAGGACAAAATAAAGAACACGATTTTCCGAAAGACGTTGAATTTGAAACAAATGAAACATAAAAAATGGAACGACTACTAAGATGGTGTAAGCGCATGATGAGATTGACAGAAAATCGAACAGTGAGAACAATTTGCTAATCGAAAGTATGAAGTCTAAAACAAAAGCGACTTAGACGAAAGAAGTAAAGACAACAGTAAAAAAAGTACATAAAAAATAGGCAATAAGTAAAACGACAAATGAAGAAAACAATAAAATGGACGCAGGTATGAAAAAGCAATGGCAAACGAACAGATAAGTGAGATACTGGGCAGTGAATTGAAATTTCTAAGATAAGTATACATATTAAAGGACAAAAAAAAGGATGAGAAAAAGGACACAATTTTCCGAAAGAAGTTGAACTTAAAACCAGTGAAACACAAAAAATGGAAAGACTACTAAGATGGTGTAAACACATGATGAGGACAGAAGATAGAACAGTGAGAACAACTTACAAAGCAAAAATATGAAGAAAAGCGACCTGGATAAAAGAAGTAAAGACAGCAATAAAAAGTACGTAAAAAAGTTAGGCAATAAGTAAAAAACAAATGAAGAAAACAATAAAATGGATGCAGATATGTAAAAGCAATGGCAAGTGCACAGATAAGTAAGATATTGGGTGGTGAATGAAAATTTTTAAGATATATTAAAGGCCAAAGGAAAGGACAAGATAAAGAACACGATTTTCTGAAAGCAGTTGAATTTGAAACAAGTGAAACACAAAAAATGGAAAGACTACTAAGATGATGTAAGCACATGATGAGGTTGACAGAAAATTGAACAGTGAGAACAATTTGCAAAGCGAAAATATGAAGAAAAGCGACTTGGACAAAAGAAGTAAAGACAGCAATAAAAAAGTACTGGGCATTGAATTGCAAGTCCTAAAATAAGTACCTATACACATTAAAGGACAAAAAGAAAGGATGAGATAAAGAACACAATTTTCCGAAAGAAATTGAACTTAAAACCGATGAAACACCAAAAAAAATGGAAGGGCAACTATGATGGTGTACGAACATGATGAGGTTGACAGAAAATCGGACAGTGAGAACAATCTGCAAAGCGAAAATAAAAAGTCTGGAAAAAAAGCTACTTGGACGAAAGAAGTAAAGACAGCAATAGTAAAGGGTAGGCAATAAGTAAAACAACAAATGAAGGAAACAGTAGAATGGATGCAGATATGGCAAAAGCAATCTAACCAGTGATTCTACTCTGAAGCTATATACCTGAAAAGGTAGAACGGAACAGATTAAAACATAAAACAGCAAGTAGTAACATTAAAAAAACACTAAATTGTTGAGTCACGCTTGAGATTTTGACCATCTTTCAAAGTCTGTAAAACAAAAATCTTTTAAAAGAATTTTAAGAATTCTATTATAGTAGCTACCACGCTTAATAAAAAATATTTGGTATGTGGCCAAACGATGATTTTCGAATTTTTGTGGTTTGGAGACATAAAACAGCAAACTGTAATATTTTTTTTTTGAAATATTGAAAATGAAGTAGGTGGTCAAACACATTTTGATATTTCAATTTTTGGGATTTTTGTCAGGTCAGTTGTGGTCAATAAATGGGTAATGCTTCCAGTCATTTTTGAGATTTGAGTAATATACAAATTTGACATTTTTATGGGTAAAATTTGTCAGTCACGTTAGTAAGTTCTTCAGTCAGCTTCTTGGCAGTGATATTTTGCGCAAATAAGAATTTCAATTGGTTTCCTACCACAATTTGCATACAATCGAATAGTTTCGTATTAGTAGAGACCATAACCATAAGTGATGAACTAAACAAGATAAGAAATGCTTCAATCCTATTTAATTTCTAAATTTAAAATTTTAAAGGTATCTAAGGACTGCTCACTGATTATACACCCACTTAGCTTTCGTTCATTATTTTTAGCTGATTTTGCTTCAGTTTCCAACTACGTAAAAGATCTAGTTAAAGCCTCGTATTTTAGTTAAATATAAAACCTACTAAAACAGATCAAACTACGTTTGTATACATATGTAGATAATCCATGAGATCAACTGGTGAAGTAACAGATGCAATTGTATATTGACGTAGTTTACAAAGAATTTAATATTTTTTTGCTAAATGTTTTAGACATTTAATGCATATACACAGTCAACAAATTTTACAAAGTTAACTATAAATAAATAGCTTCAACTACCTATAACTACATCACAATATTTGTGAGTCTTCTCCAAGATTATCATAAAAATATCGTTAGCAAATGTAAGCATTTGGTAACAGGTTCAATATCTACTAATCTATTTGAGAATACTTATGTCAAAGGTAAATTCGACCTTTATAGCTAGATAAACGTCATTTAATATCCTTATATAAAAGGATGCTTTCGTAATAGCCAAGTAAAATTGCATCCTCAGTATGGTTTTGACATTGCGTGGGTTGATATTTCTAGATAATACTATAATCGTGTCACCAAGCTTTAATCAAGTTATCTGGACAAACTTTATGAATCCTATCGAATAATTTTATCACTAACATTAACACGTTGTTATCAGAGATTGTTGTAAAAACCTCTTTCTCTCTCGGTAAAATTAACCTCAGACATTTCGAATTTTTGTTTAGAAGTAAACAAATTGCTGCGACAGAGCTTCCATTCAACATTCTAATAAGACCCGACCTACAGTCATCAAATTATACATTTATGAAACTGCATGCACGATTGGCGGTCATCCAAAACAAACAATACATTTGCCCCGAAACGGCGAAATTTCCACGGAATTTTGACGAATCAACGGACACAACTTACCCGGATAGATTTCCAAATCGGCGAAAGCACTTGGACTACATGTTGCGAAGACGGCCAGGACGAAATACAGGGCACGTCTCATATTGTTGTGGTGGTGCACTTTCGGCGATTTCACCCGTCCATATGTTATCACACCTCTGCCATTTTTAATGGTAATCGATAAAATTACCCGGCATGCAACGCGTCGACGACTGTATCTACGTCACTGGCGAAAGAAACTGGAGTAGTGCTCCCGGTGGTAGCTGTACTAGCGTCGGGCTATAGACGCTCTCGTCTACTCTCAAACTGACAAACACACAGAAGCAATACCCGGACTGCTTTCCATTGACTATTCCGCTTTCCCGATTTACGAATGGTACCCCGTACGGGTTTTGTTGTTATCATTGGACTGTGATACGCATGCGTATGGTTTTGTTTCCGTTCCGTTCTTTGACGCTTCTAGCAATTTGCATTCTGTTATTGCTTTATATGTATGGATATTGGTAGAGTCTATGTAATCCAGTGTACAGGTAATTGTAAGGAAAAGAATAATTTTTAATTTCATAACCGGATAATGCAAAAAAAAATTAGTTTAATGCTAAGACGGAAGAATAATGATACTTGTCGTCGATTTTCAGGCAAATCTTAAGAATGTATGTGAAAATTGGAACAATATTAAGTAGTATTCAATTCTCAAAATTATGCATCAAGTTACCTGTGAAAAGAAATATACACGACTGGTATATCGGTTACTAGAATACATAGAGCTACGGTTAAATGGGAACGTTTTGCAGAATTTAATCCTCGCAACTATTCTTGTTTCAAATTTGACCCAACTTTCTTAATTTTTWAAAAYTTTAAAAAATCAAAAAATTTKTCGAYTTCATTATTCCTCGAWAACCTGAATAACGCTTAATCTGGCYTCTCTAAAGTTTTACACTGTTGAGACACTTTTTTAGAACGAAATKTTTGATACACAAAAACCCTCATGTAATTTATTCTTAAATTATTATTAACTTTAACTTTTGTGTTTCATACGATGGCCATATTGGACTTTGGGTTTGTTAGATAGTGCTAAAAATTTGAAAATCTATTGTTCACAGAACTTTGAACAACAACAAGTATCGCCCTTACAAACCAAGGTACAAGATTTAACTGATAATAATAGTAGTCACCGAAGATTGCAGTTTAGCAGGTGGTACCTTCAAAAATTTTCGTAGGAAAATACTATGGACAGACGAAACATGATTTACCAATTGTGGAATATTCAATAGGAATTACTATCTTCTTGGTCTACTGAAACTCCACATTTGGTAAATCAAAGAAGATGAAGTTCGATTTGGTTTTAATGTCTGGTGCGGTTTAATTCGTACGAAATTTTGTTTACATTTCTATTTTATTTTTTCTTATTTCTATGATTTTATTATTGTTTCGTTATATATCAGTATTACTTAGAACTGCCTTTTCTTTCAATTGCCATATTAATGATTAATTTGCGGTTTTATTAATATTTTGCTTGTAACTAAAAACATTTTAGGCATGTTATAAATCATTGAAAACCACTTTTTAGGCGCTATCTAACAAATGTAAAATGACTACCATATGAAAAACTAGCAGTAATAACTTAAAAAGAAATGACAATCGGAGATTTCTGTTTATATTAAACATTTGATTTTAAAAAAGTGTCTCAACAACGTAAAACTTTAAAAGAGGTCAAATTTAGCGTTATTCAGTTATTGAGGAATAATGAAATCGACAAATTTTTTAAATGAAAAAAGTTAGATCAAAATTTGAAACAAGATTAGTTGCGAATAGTGAATTCTGCAACCTACCTAGTTTCTATATTGTAAAATGTAAAGCTTAGTGGTTAATAATGTTAAAAACAAAATTTGATATCGTGTGTTAATTGACAAAGAATCTAATTTGAGATTAAATAAAGTATACCTATAGGTAGCTATGAAATTTCGAACTGTCAATCGATTAAAATTCAGTATCGCGAAAATAAAAATCAATTTTATGTAAGGTAAGCATGGAGTTTTGAACTGAATTTGCATTAGTAACGGAAAAATGGCGTGAGAAGAGAGGCAAAGAGAAACAAGATATGTTATCTATTTTTTTGTCATCGAACTAAAATACAATAGCGAGTACAAGATATTTGGAATTTTACCCTGATGTATTTCGATTAAACATTCCAATATAATAATAATAATAATTCATGCCTTCACATCCTCAACAGCTTGGGCCTATTACAGGGGCCATCGGCTGGCCATGAGTTATTATTATACCTGTGGTTGTAGACCGTGTAAGATGTTGTCTTTCAAGCATTTGCCATGAAATCTGGCAAACTACAGAAAACCTAATTCAGAAAGAACATACCAAGGTTCGAACCCAGTACTGCCGGACTGGGCAGCGAGCGCACTAGGCACCGCACTATTAGCCGGTAAGTTAGTAAATTTCGATTCATCTGACCAGATGATTATATTCAAAAAATCTTTGTCACGACTTCTAATTTTCCGAGTAACTAATTACAATTTTCCATTTGTCTTAAATTATCACCACAACATGGATTTTGTACGGTTTCAGCTTATTTCGACGCAGTTCTCCACGATCCACATTCGACTAAATTTCTGTCAAGGTCTAGAAAAATGGTATGATATATTTGCAGTCGGTTAGGGTACAATTGTACGTAATTGTACTCGCTGATATTGTATTTCGATTTGATTAATAAAAAATACATAACATTATCTCGTTTCTCTTCGTTGGTGAACGCTATTTTTGCGTTACTAACGCAACGATAGTTGACAGTTCGTAATTCTATGGCTATCTTATTTAACATCAATTTTCATTTACGCGATATTCAATTTTAAGTGATCGACAGTTCGAAATTTCATAGCTACGTTCCTTATTTAATCTCAAATCAGATTCTTCGTCAATTAACACACTATATCAAATTTTGTTTTCATTATATGATACATGGTTGAAATCAGAAAAAGAAAATCTTTCTAATTGCGTCAAAATCCAATATGGAGCCCGTAAGAAATAACAAAGTTGATAATGATCCAAAGAAACCGAAACGTCGTATAAAAATTTTAAATACCCCATTAGATAGAAGAACAAAAGTGGCCTTAAGAATGTGTCTTTAGTTTTCCTCTGCAAAACCCAATAAAAGTGCTACAAGCAAAATAAGAAAATGAGATTTTTCAGTTTTCTTCAAATAACTCGAACGTTGTTTGTTCTAAGTTTACTTTCTTTTCGGGATCATAATAATCACAAAATTTAGAAACTTTACCAAATTTAAACTTACCGTCTATCTTCAATAACAAGCGAGATCGCAATGATGAGGATGGAAAATGAATCAGCCTGTATATAATCATGTATCCCTCTACCATAAGTGTGGGATAGCTTAACTCTAGATTCCATGCACGAACTCTCTCCTTGCTTTCTTGTTTACCGCTAGTCTAGTTGCTTCAGTCCAAGCAATTTGTTTCTTCTTTTTGGCTCCTTTTAGTTATTTCTTTATCCCATATCTGCTTCTTTTAGTTTCAGTTCTGCATTGCCATACCTGTTTGACTTTCCGTGAGTTACTCAATCTTTGCAGGTGCCCCCACCAGTCTAGCTGTCTTTTCTTTATGAAGTCTAAGATCGGTTCTATTTCCAGTTCTTGCCGTGCTAAGGCATTTCTCATTTTATCGCTTCTAGTAATCCTATTCACCTTTCTTAGATATTTCATTTCGGTTGCCTGTATTTTACTTTTCTGTCCTTCATCCAGTACCCATCTCTCACAACCATACATTAATACAGGTCTATATATTGTTCTAAACACGCTCATCGTAGAATTGTTACTAACCCGTTTTTGCTCGTTTTTTTATTTTGGAAATTTTTGATAATTAGTGTCTTTTTGAATTCATAGTAGTGGAAAGAAAAGACAAATGATACATTTTTTGAAAAATCGGAAATTATAAGCAAATTACAGCATGTTCCAAAATTGGTACTATGGGCATGGAAGGGTGCATAAACTTTTAAAGCAAAATTAATTAAAAAATCGTATGAGGAAAGTTTATTACAAAAAAATCTTTATTATATAGATAATATACAGGATGTCTCAGAGAGACCGTTCATTAGAAGTTTATGGAGTTCTGGCCAAAATATAAATTTGAAAATTCAGAATTAGAAATAATCGATTGTGGTCTCTTCAACTCAATTTTTTTTAGATTTATAGTGCTTTCAGTTGTACCGGACATTATTTTTGATACACATATTTTGTTATTTTTAATTGCATACCCTGTATATTTTTACATATTTGGATTTACCTAGTGTTAAGCTTCATGAATACATTTACTTTTTGCAATTTGATATGGGCGTTTTGTAGTTATTCGATTTTTTCTAAAAAAATTGCTATAGCAGATATTTATTCAAAAAATCAGAGAATATTCGATTTTTCGAATATCAATTTAGGATTCATAATATGCTTAACATATTGGAGTATAACACTAATTCATTAGCAACTGTTTGGTATCCTGTGGGTGATAGAGAATTAGTTTTCTAGTTTGGTACCAAGAGATCCAGTGCATATTTAATTTGGAGTATGTTTTGGCGACGATAACGGCTGCCTATAATGTGTGATTATTTTACCATGGCACGTTAACTTTTCGAAATTTTGACGAATCATAAGTTAATTTTTTCGAATGGCACATGTATTTCATTACTTCGCCGTTTTCGGCGTCCAATTTTACATCCTTTACATCCTACAAGTCATATGCCTGACATTGATAGTGTCGGAGATAATTAGTTTTTTTTGAAAAATGTACACACAATTTATCGATACTTATGGACAATAAGCGTGCTCAAAGATTTATTGTCGAAGTCTAACGTTTGCCTTTCAAAAAACCTCATCTTCCAATAATTGTGCCAATTCTTCAGTTATATAAAGTCTAGAATACAGAAAAATGACCTGTAGTCTGTCATGCCTGTCTGTCATTGTTCCAAAATTGGAACTTGTTAAGAAAATTGTTAAAATCGTCGTTTATTTTATACAATAAACCAAAACGATCGCTATGCGTAAATTATTCATCTATTTAAATTAGATATTTGTTAAAATGAAACCAAAACTCGTAAAATAAATACTAATAAAAACTTATTTTTATATGCCATCCTCGCTAGAAGGAAATGTGTCACTATCATGTCTCCGTACAACAATATGTGTATGTGATCACTGAATTTGCCATAACATCTGAAAGCTTGCATGTTCCATTATTGGAACAATCGGCAAAAACGGGCTAATTTCAGGATCTTTCGATATTTCCATTACATAGTTTCGTTTTCTCTATATTTATTGTTATTTCATATTTTCTCTAGTTCTAGTTCTTCATTCCATATATTAACATTCTCTGTGGTTCATTTGCTGATTTAGTTATAATGACGAGGTCATCGGCAAAGGCGCATTCGGCATACCTCAGACTACCTACCTCAGCATCTTATGGAGTCTTATGCCACGACAGGTGCTGGCAGTTTTGAGTACTAAAAGTGGTCCTACATGTTATTAATAGGTAGTCATAATATATGTATGTACATAATGGCTCTCGAATGTATAACTTCTGACAGTTCTTTTTGACCCATTGAAGACTTGCATAAAACCAAAAGCTTCAAAACAGTTTAGTAATGCGTCTATCTAAATTTAAACACTTTTACATTGAGATAATCAATACAAATGCTGTCGTTTACTGCAAGGAAAACACAAGAAAAACGATTTTTAATACTAAGATCAGTATTGTGATGGGGGTATTGATTTCAGATTTAGACTGTGGTTCTTTAGAGGAGTACTGCAATAAGCATATGATATTTTTCTAACTCAAACTGTTTTACGATTTGCATTTGTTCCTTTATGCAGTTCTGAAAATGAAATACCTATCTAACTAAAAAAATCACTGCTGAAATTAAGTTTGTGTAATAACCAATCTACAACTTGTAGACTATAAAGTTTATAGGTGATATTCACAGAATAATTGCTCTTATTGGGTACTTCTAACAAGCAGATAATTTCCACGTTATGGCGGTCTAAAAATAACATTTTTGATATTTTGAAGAGCCCTGTGTATCTTCCTTCTCCGAGTCCACATGACGGATTTATTTATTTGGAGCATACGCTCCCTGGAATTAACGAATAGACTTTTCCACTAGCAGAAGTGATGTTACACCAACACTCCTCTGGGCGAGTATAATATATCACAATCCCTAATTCTACACTGGTCCAGAGCTCGTGCAAGAACATGATATGACAAAATAAGGCAAAATCCGGAGCAAATTGTTAAATGATTGCTTTGTTGATGTAGACGATAATTCTTTTTAAGCACAACTATTTGTTTTAGAAGTAATGACGGATTTTGTTTTGTTATGATATCGTCGGCGTTAAGTACTCTAGAGACTAAGACTCTAGAATTTTAATAATATTTTCGGCCATCACGATAGATGGCATTCAGTTGTAAATATACTCTAACCTCAATTGTCAACTTTGTTAATCATCAAATTTCGGTGCATGAATACGAATACATGTAATAACGTCACTATAAGTGGCATCGTAAAGTTTTTAGAGGTCCAGCTTTTAGCACTTTAGGTCAAATATAGTGATGCGTACTTGCTGTCTATCGGTCTGGGAATGTCTGGGAGTAAATGGTGATGCAACTGGCTACAAGAAACAGGGTATCTCTGATGTGGAATCCAAGGCACACTAATACCAAAAAAAATGATATTGCGGACGAACTTGCAAGACAAGGCACGGACATGCATTTCATTGGACCCGAACTCTTCTTTGCCGTGTCAAAGCATCAGCTCAAGAAGGAACTTAAGACTAGGAAGCAAAAGAAGTGGAATCCCCCTGGAGGAAAGCATCGGGACAAACACAAGCGAAGACATTTATGAAATGCTTGCCAAATAATAATAAGAACCTTCTTGATCTACGAAAATGAGACTTAACTGGACCCATCAAAAAGATGGGCAAAGGTGATCAAGACTCGTGTCGATTTTGCGAACAGGGAACTGAGATAGATGAGCACATATTAGTGCAAAGCATTAAATAGCATCAAGAACGAACGACGGTAACGCCTGAACAGATTAAAACCTCGGCACCCAAACTATTCCTGGAATTCGTTAAGAACATCGGATTAGAAGGGTACTAAAGGAATAGGCTATTCACAATTGATCAATAAGTTGCTGCGAGGAGAGGTTATGAAACCTGTACGGCCCATCTTTTTACAATATATACAATGCTGTCACTCCTACATTTAACAGCATCAATTTTGCCAAAATACGTACAATTTTGCTAAGACTATTGGAACAGCCACAATACCGACTTAGCGCACGTTTTGTGTGCACTAAATGTATGAGTCTCAAACGCTGTAATAAATTGCCACGGTGACTTTCTCTTTCTTCGTTTCAGATCTACCGATGTGATGTTAGCGTTTTATTTTTAAATGCTAGTACTATGCATGCTTTTTGATATACATATATGTCTTCTGAATCGCTGAGAAATTTAGCATACACTGATAAGCAATGTTATTTTGTTCGTTGGGTTTTAACTCCGGTAACGCCAGACACCACAACTTTTAATTAATTGGAGATACATGTTTCGACGACGCATGGGACGTCATCATTCGGTATTCAGTTGATAGTAACTGGTAACAACCCACGCATCGTGGAAATGCTATAACAATACGAAGCTGATAAAAACCAATTGACGTGCAAATAAACTAATCCCACTCCTGAAAACAATAATCAAAATACAAATGTACAATAATTGTGGTAGAGTAAATAACTCACAAATGAGAATTTCTCCAACTAAACAATGTAAATTCATAATCAGATATTTGTTTAAACTTTTAAATCAAATAAATCGACTAAACACGCCTTGTAGGCACTATCTTCATGTGCTTCGTAGCATACAAACATAAACAAGTCTGAGACATCATAAAAAGTGTTACTAATAAATGTGTAGACACAATAAAGCCTTTTTTTCTGTATACGTACATATGTATGTACTCATTATATGTCATAGACTAGACGCATGTGTATTGCTATGTCTAGCCTGCTAGTAGCTTTTACACATATTAGCTTTCAAGTGCTAACGAACTTAATATTGTCCTTGATTTCTTGAAATTCCATAGAGCACAGAACATCGTATTTCGCAGAATTATCAATAACAGTTTTCCAGTCTAATTTAATATACACAACTTTGACAATATGACTGTATAAATGCCGTAATAAATCGTCGCACCATATGTATTTAAAATGCTCCCACGCATTTTTTGCGTAATCATAATGTATTACGACTAACTAGGTTTCAGCGGAATCAATGGAAATTTATTAGTCCCGGAAGATATTCCTAACATGTCTGCGGCATTTTCTGAATGATATTTTGTGTTATAATTTGATTACCAAAGGGACTGTTTCTAATGCTAGACTAATGGTTACTTGATGAAAGGGTCAGGGATAATTATTATTACAGTATGCGGTAAAATAAACAGTACTGACATTATATAGCGATACTTTAATATTATATAGTGTTGCAAACATTATTCCCGACGCCTTTCTCAACAAAACAGATATTCAAGATGCCCTCCGTTTAGTTTCAAGCAGTATTCGTAGCGTTTCCGAAGGTTCACAAACATGTCTGTGAAAACAGGTTGTTGCATAGCAGGAAAAAACCT
>SMLS01063602.1:0-18179 GCA_004785975.1 Popillia japonica
TATTTTTAGCGCCTCAAATGCGTAAATGTGTCTGAAAAATTGTATAAATCTAGGCCTTATCATATTAAGTTTTATAGCTACTTATGCTAAAGGCAATCTATATAATTATACATTCGGATATGAAATGCTCTGTGGTTATGCTGATCTTTGTAAGATTGCGGCAATGACGCGTATTTTTTATATATACAGGGTGTGCTGGAAAATGTCGAAAATCTCTTGGATTCAGATAGAAAATAAAAAATAAGATTACAAGTTCCCATAATTTTTTCCTAGTGGCCCTCCCCACGGAGATACGGCCTCCTAAATATCGCCACTGGAAAACAATTTTTCTTGAATAACTTTTAAACTACTTAATATAATTTAATGAAAATTTAATATGATAAACAGTAGTAAGAACCTCTTAAAGTACTGCCCTTAAAACATAATTAGCTTGTTTAGTTTACCAGGGGCGTATATTTTAATGCTTACATTTTTAACACCCTGTATGGTAAGGAGTTAAAAAAAAATAAATTTGGATAGGTTGAACATTAAGCTAAAAAAGGTACTCTTGTTCAGTGTCGATAAAATGAACCGTTTTTCTAGACAAAAAAAATAGTAAAAGAACGATGATTTCTAAATTTTTTTGTCTGCAACAAATAAAACTGTTATCAGTATTAAAAACGCACTATTTTTACAAACGTTACTATGTATTACCTACGAAATATTAATAAATATTGATGTGTGCATTTTAAATCTCGACATCTTTCATATTGTTAACACGTTGATCATTTACTTCTATATTAATTTAATGAATTTTGAATATCTTGGGTAAATTTAATTCTATAATGGGATACAGATTTCGTGTACGGTCTTGCATCTTGCAATGCTCTGGAATCGAGAAGGTTGTATGAAGAAAGATACCCTAATCGCAATGTTCCAAACATAAAACATTTCAGTGACTTGACCAACGTCTAACAATAAGAGAGACTGGTGAGCGATTCCCAGTTAATAAGGTAACATTATTGACTTTCTTTAATAATTTTTGGGAACTTTTGGGAAAACAAGTATTGATGCTGGTGTGAGAAGAACAGTACGCACGGTGCAATTGGAGGAAAATATATTATATACTATAGCTGAGATTCCTTCAATAAGCACTCGAACATTAGCTTCATTTAGCTTCATACGACAAAAACGATAATTCATGAAGTACTTAAAGAACAGTTGTTACACCCTTATCATCTGCAAAAACTGGATCAACTACTTCCTGAAGATTTTCCTAGTAGAATCCAGTTCGCAAACTGGCTGTTAGATCAGCAAAGAACAAACCGAAACTTCATTGACACTATTCTTTTTACCGATGAAGCAAGGTTTACCAAAAATGGTATTGTCAATTTGTGTACATAACTCGCATGTATGGGCTGATGAAAACCCTTATGCCACTGTTGTTCATCATTATCAACATCAGTTCCGATCAATTAATGTTTGGGCAGGAATAGTTGGCAATTTTTTGATTGGACTATGTGTATTGTTACCATGATTAAATGGTGAGTTTTATTTACAGTTCCTTCAGAACGCTTTTCGGGATCCAATAGAACATTTGTCACTTGAAACCCGCCAGCGCATGTATTTTATGCATGATGGAACCCCACTTCATTACTACATCACTAAATAACGTCTATCCAAACTGTTGGATAGGCAGAGGAGGTCCCATTGCCTGGCCTCCACGGTCTCCCGACCTAACGCGGGGGTCACTTGGCAAGAATGGGAGAGGAGAGAACAACAAGAAAAGTATGGCAAGCAAGAAGATATCAGAGAAGACCAAGAGGTAGACCAAGGAAATCGTGAGACAGGCAAGTGGAAGATATATTAAGAGATAAGGGAATGTCATGGAGAGAGGCGAAAAGTATGGCATTCAACAAGAAAGAATGGGCAGAAGTGGTACACGGAACAGAAAGAAATTAGAATACAATAATAATTGTAGATCCTGTGGCCAAAATTGGAGGTCGTCTACTTTTTGATAAATTGATGCATAGCAAACCTTCTTGACATTCCTTAATTGTGCAGTAAATAGTTGATAGTCCAATATTTTGGTACTGAAAAATGAACAATCTTGCGTTGACATCTTGCAAAACTATTTGAAACAAATCTAATATGTCGTCATAGTACCGAACAAACGGACATCTTTTGTAGTCCATTGGTAACTAGATTGGTAATAACATTCCTCTTCAAAACTTATTTATGTTTTATCCGCATTTCGTCATCAACGTACAACGGCGGGCTAATATTGTACCAAGGCCTTCAAGAACACATACTATGTAAGAATTACAGCTTGGAAGCTACTGTAGTAGCACTCACCGAAAATTAAAAAAAAAACCGCAATTTTTTGTTACACATTTTTAGATTCCATTTTACGTTACCCGAATCAGAACAGCTGAACAACCTTTTCATGTTTACTTCACAAATAACCGCAAGCAAATAATCACTTTTTTCTTATAAATTAACAAAGATTTTACTGAAAAGCTTCATCCGGACACTCTTGAGGTTTCTTTATTATTTCCTAACCAATCATATACTAGCACCTCAGTACAGCCCCCAGCGCTAACTTCCTCTGAATAGAACCGTTTGAACTTCTCGAGTGCGCTCTCATTACGATGTTGTTTCTTTCACGGAAAATACTTCTCGGCTTCCTCTTTCGAAATAAAAAGTGAAAATACATAAACTTATCTTCGTAACAACTCAATTAACTAACTCAAGCAGTATAAGATAGAATTAACTATTAGAAAGGATTCTAGTTATATCGAAAAAAAAAAAGAAATTAAGATTAGGAAATGCTGTCTTAGATTACGCACAATTTTCTCGAGAATAAATTTTGCATACAAAACGCTAGCTTGTTCAACTCGAAACAATGAAGTTAAATGAAGCCAAGGATGGGGGAGACGATAAATGGGGCGTTGCTCGTTAAGCTTTGAAGTTTATTTCCTTAACTTGGAAGGTCCCCGTATTAGGATAAACACGCAGGTTGCGCGCCATAATTTCTTAATTGGTCCCGGCAAGTAGTCCGCTCGTTATTCCTGCTACATATTAAACGAGTTGTTTTGAACAATTGCGCTCGTAATGATGCAATGCCATTAAAATGAAATTATGCACCTCCGCCGTCGTGTTTATTTAGGTAATCCGCTAGAAGGTTACAATTCATAATTTACAACTACAACAACATTGTATAATCTCGTTATTGGGTTAAAAATATCCTTCCCCCCGTATAAAATTATGAACGTGGCTGGTATACGTCTTTCGGTGACAACTCGGGGATGGCTTACGGTAAAAATTCAATTTAAAAAACACGCAATCCTATTATTTACGACCGTCTTGGATCAATCCTTTCGTTGAATTTCCTCCTTAGATGCTAAATATAGATTCACGTTTATTCTGTATTTATATGCGAAAGGGGGAAATATGATTTCCACAAATTGGGATGGTCTATATGGAAGAAATGCCAACGCTATCAACCAGGGGTTAAATTTGCAAATCGGCGCAAATTGTAGGAGTAGGACAGAGTTTTTGCGAGAAATGGAATTTTCGACAATTAGTGCTGATAGACAAAGGTAAAGGCGCTCAAGGCTCAAAGGGCGATTGTTAAGCAACATTGACGATGTGAAAGAATTGGCTATCAGACAGCTTCAAAAAAGCACAAGCACATCTTCAAAGGAGCTCAATGGGAGAATTATAACTCAAGGATGCAAGTTAAATTAGCCGCAGCAAGCGCCTTCACTTTGGCGAAATGGAAACTCATCTTTGACGTTTAAGACACTAAGTCTATCTCCATTCTATTTACTTAGAATGGTATTCAGCTAGCTTAGCGACTGGAAGCGTATCTATGTACGAAAAAGATGACAACAGAAGCAGTAGAGGGCTTCAATCGTCCTACGACAGGAATTCTTCAAATGCAGCTGCTGCGAGATGTGTATCTGAGAGAATACACCAATGACATAAGAATGACGTTTATCCTAATACGTGACGAGATGAAGGCTCAACCAGGTGAGGAAAATACTAATCCGATGGATGGGCGAACATGGACTGATCCTGACAATGGAGAAGCCCAAAGTTATTTGACTGACTAGAAGAAAAATACTAAAACTTAGAAGCATATAAGATGGCCAAAATAACGAAAACGCTGATCTGACTTATATGTAGTTAATGTGAGAAGATCAATGGCAACATAACTCCGACTCTTGACCACCGTTCCTTATTGGAAACGTAGAATTTGTAGCTTCTTTGTATTCTTCAGGAAATCGAAATGACGATATGTAGATAAAGAAATCATATCTAGCAAAATTTCGACAAAACACCTCTGACTGTTGTAGAGGATTGAAGTGAGATTTTGGACAAGACAAATATAGAAACTCTGATAGACCTGCTGGTTCAAGTAAAGAAGTGAGTCTGTGGCAATCAATTAAACCAATCACAGAAGACAAAGCTGGCAAAAGTATTAGCAAAATGGAACGTAAGGAGAGTGGACAACCACACTAATCCACAAAATCAAGAAGGGAATGGACCGAAATCACTATATCTACTACATTTTATCATTAGAGACAGGTATTTTAACAAACCTGGTAATAATGAATAAAGTAGAAGGCGCACCATATCAATATCACAATAAATCTAAAAACAAGGTTTTTGAATACGAAAGGTGGAGGAGCTACAAAGAAGCACTACAAGAAGGAGTCGGTCTCTTTAACGCCAAACAAAGTTATATACGTATGTATAGGCTCAATTCCGGCTAACTACGAGATGCCATCTAGAAGTATTTCGACTGGCTCTTTTAGGATGAATTGTACAGCTGACAAATTGAAATTTTCTAGAATTAATAAATAAGTTTATATAACAGGTACCTATACGAGTGATTGCTAACAGTTTTCCAGACCTTACCTTATGTTGCTGATACTTCTTTCCACTTCTAGGTCAATTATAACACTTTTAATTCGATTAAAGATCAATTTATTCCAGAACCTTTACAATTTAATATTTATTAGGTTTTCGTTACACAACTTCTTCAGTGGAATAAAATTGACATTTAATTCCTGTCAATTTGTTAAATTTCTAAATAATAAAAAAATGGTACCACATAATTACGAATTAATAAGTTTCGATGTGGTATCATTATTCACTAATATATCTTTAGATGTAATAAATAAAAAATAGCAAATAAAAAATTATACAAATTTACCAAAAAATGAATTCATGTTGGCTGCAAAACTTTGCTTAAATTCTACCGACATATTTTCAATACAACGACAAAATATACAAACAAATTTTTCGAACTGCAATGGGTTCTCCATTATCTGTTGTAATAGCAAGTTTAGTAATGGAGGATCTTGAACAAGATTCATTAAATAAACTTAATTGTCATGTTGAATTTTACAAGCGATATGTAGATGATTGCATATGCGGCATATCGTTAGGTAAAATTGATCATGTTCTATACACACACTCAATTCCTATCATGATAGATTAAAATTTACTGTTGAAAAAGAAAATAAAAATTCTATAATTTTTTTAAATGTCAAGATAATACATAATAACACGAACATAAAAATAAATTGGAACATAAAAGACACTAGTAACAACAGACACTAGAACTACTTTTCAAACACTACGTAAATTTAAAAAAAGCGTAATTAATAGTTTAATGGATCACGCTATTCAATTAGCACATCCTGATTTTAAGAAAGAGAATTTAAGCAAAGTTAGATCAATTTTACAAAAAAATACTTATCCCAAAGAATTTTACGAAAAATTAAAAAAAAAACGAATATATAAAATATACAACAGAGGCACTAAACACAATAGTAAAATATATCACACAATTCCATACATCAACGACTTAAGTGACAAAATTAAATACTAATTTAAAAAATGAAATATAAACATTACATTTACACCGAATAATAGCAGACAGTTATTCACAAACTTAAAAACCGAGTTTAAAAAAGACAATCAAAGTAATGTCGTATATAAATTACAATGCAAAGAATGTGATAAATGTTACGTAGGTCAGACTAGACAATACTTAAAAAAACGATTTTATAATCATCAATACATAACGCATAACATAACCGCAGAAACTGCTTTGTCTAAGCATTCTAAAGAATTACGACATAACTTTGATTTTGAAAATGTTAAGATTAAAAAAAAAGAAAATAGTTATAAAAAGAGATTAATATATGATATCATATAGGTACATTACAAAAGAAAATAACGCGGTCAATTTTAGAACAGATATTGAAAATTTAAGTATTATTTATAATAATTTAATCACCTAATCAGACCTGAATTTTATCAAATTAAGCTCTTGACTAGGGTTTTTTTTCCATGTTTTTGCCTAGTCCTTGAACAGAATTGTTAGATCTTGACAAAAAGTACAGTGATATAACGATTTTTATGATTATAGAGTTGCATTTAAAAAAATATCTTAAATTGTTAACGATATTGAAAACATAACCCTATATATCACTGAATTTCTTTGTCTATAGGCATGACTAGTTATTTATTAATTGACACAAATTAAATGTGAATTTTATTCCACTGAAGAAGTTGTGCAATGAAAACCTAATAAATTGTAAAGGTTCTGGAATAAATTGAACTTTAATCGAATTAAAAGTGTTATAATTGACCTAGCAGTGGAAAAAAGTATCAGCAACATAAGTACATAGAGGTTATAAAAATACATATTATACTATTATGTTTCCAGACTAAAATATTGGACTGTCAACCATTTACCGCACAATTAAGGAATGTCAAGAAGGTTTGCTATGCATCAATTTATCAAAAAGTAGATGACCTCCAGTTTTGCCCACACATAAAGTAAATAGATTCATCCAATCTGCTGAAAAGAGAGTTGGGTCGTCCTCGCGTACTTTAGGACGTAGATTTGTAATTGCCCAATTGGACTGTTGATGTTGGTTCGATTTTGACTAAAACTTGATTAGAATATCGAAAATTGAGGAACTGCCTCAAATATACCGCAATCCAACTAGAGAGAATCCCCAGATGCTGCCAAATATGAACGCGTCAACATTTTATTGGCAACAGAGTTATTGTTTTAGACAATGAGAAAAATGAGCAAATTGCAAATTGTTCTGACAACGTAAAATTTAAACCAAAAGCGAAATTTGCCGACAAGATTATGGTCTGGTGCGCTATTTCTCAAGCTGAAATTTCAAGACCTTACGTTGGAAGAGTTGAGGTCTACTCTACTCCACTAGGTGAGGGTCTACCTAAATTAATAAATTTCATGATCATGATCATGATGTAAATTATGTACCTAAGGAGTTTTGGGCACTACTGTAGGGAAGTTTATGACACGAGTTGCGAAGCCTATAATGAAGCACAGTTATGGACTTCCATATTCCAGAAGATACGAGAAGTGAATAGAAACGTTGTCCAGAGAATGATGGGAAGAAGCCCCATCAGTTTTGTGAATTTATGAAGCAACTTTTTTTCAAAATTTATGTTCAATAGGTTAGTACTAGGCAAAGGCGCAAAAGAAAATGATGACAATTATGTTATGGTAATATTACACCAATACCTCTACTTTAATATTAGCAAAAAATAACTGAAGATAAACATTCTCGAATTGGGTCAATGTTTCCCCCTTTAACTAAAAAAAAAAAACTAAAAAAGACGAGAAAATAAAACGGGACAAACAAGAACAGGATATATATTTACCTCAACGTAAGAGTAAGGAGCGACGATTTTAACTCTGCTTGCGGCACTCTTTGTGCCTTTCTTTCCGGGGTTGTTTGTCTCGGCTTTTACATTGTTTTGATCTGAGGCCATTTCCAGCGATCCGTTTAATAATAGACGAAACGGGGATATTGTTTAAAAATATTTTATTATTTTTGTCGCAGATGTTTCAAAATATCCAACTCTTTTATTTTTTTAATGATTATTGTCTGTAGTATAATTTTAATGGTGCGGTTTCTGTGGTTCTTTTTTTCGAAGAAATAATTTTAATTTAATAGTTTCATTGTTTTGCAATTAATTTTTAAATAAAAAAATATTTGACTAAAATAAACAATAAACTAATAAAATAAAAATAAAAAAAACTATTTCCGAAATTAAATCGCAATTTTCACCCGTCAGCGGCAACACAATCGTTCATGACCGGACGCGTTGAGTGCGTTTCGTATACTGATCTAGAGGATGCCGAAAATAATGCGTCCGAATCGCGCGCGCGGTTAGCCATGTGAAGCTCTCGCGAAAAGCCAATAGAAACCCGTCTCACACAGCTTCGAGAGCTTTTCAGGGAGGGAGCGCATCTTAAGCTGGCGTTGGCGAGTTTCCGGTATCTGTACGCGTTCCGATTAATGCCTCGCTTCGGCGTGTGTGAACCGGGATATTATTAGTACGAAAGCGGGGCTTTTATTATTATTCCATCTCTGTCTGTTCTAATAAACGGTCCTCGGTTAATGAGTGTCGTTAATATTTGTTTAATTTGATTATGATAGTCTTTGCTTTGGTAAGCGAGATAAATGGATCAGTTTTCAATTTGTGTTTGACCGAAAACTCGGTGGTATAGCGTCTAATTGTGCCCCCTTACTTTATACATCTTATTTTCTTTATCATTATTTTCACTACAATAAACACTTTTGAGATTCCCTTGAAATTAAAATGTCAAAGCTAATGGAAATATTCCCATTCTGCCAGGCACTCCACATCAGTGTAACTGTGTTCCTTTGGATCAAAGCTTTAAAAGTGAACAGGCCCATAAAAAAGAAACCGGTAGACTATCGGAGAAAATGTATATACATACATGTCTGTTTGGAAGACTTCCCAAATGGGGATCCAAATACTTAGCTTTGACCACAGCGCAAGTGATTGTCAACACCAATTTTAACGTCAAGACACCTGGCTGCAGCAAGAAGAAGAACTCTCTCCGGAAGCGATAGAATGGTCAAGCAGGCCAGCTACACCGAAGACGCATGTAGATGTAAGATCAAGTAGAATTTCCATCACTCTGGAATTGTACCTACAATACCCACGCAAGCAAAACGCTGTATTTTTTGCAACAACACCTGTTCTTGATTTTCTTTAGTTTTTGACCACCATACTAATCAGACCCATACATACAGGGGTTGGACAAAATAATATGAACAGCTGTAATAAGAGCATTTATTATTATACCGTCGGTCTTCCATTTGCATGAATTGCAGCTTATATTCGTCGTACAATTGTAAAATATCAGTCACGTACAGCATTTAGAGGGATATGTTGCCATTCAAATTGCAAAAAGTCTGTTCTTGGAGAGCTTCAATTATATTTAGATCAGGAGATTGATGGAGCCACACGGGGTGCTCTAATTCATCATTGTGTTCATAAAATCAGTCTTGGGCAATTCCACGGGCATTATCATCTTAGAAGACTGGTCGTTTATCAGGAAGCACAGTTTGCATTAGTGGGTGAAGATGGTCAGACAAAATACTGACATAATCCTCTCCTGTAACATGATCATTCAGAACAACAAGTAGGCCAAGACCACGGGTCTTATATCGCATCCTAGATCATCACTGAACCGCCAAGACAGTCAACTTAATAGGTTCCTCACTCTCCAAACGTTGGTCCACGTCCATTGGTCAAGAATAATGAGAACGATGATTTATCTGGCTACCATTGTTCTTGTGCCCAATTTTTATGCTCGGAACACCATATTCCTCACGTTAAGGTATTACATGGTGCAATCAATAGTTTTGAAATACAATCTCTGCTGCCAGTAGAGGTGATCTTGTGTTTTTGACCACAATCCTCTTCAATACCTTTCTGTATCTGTGTTTCAGCTTCGGCGACCACTGTTGTGCTTTTTCGATGATTTTTTTCCGTGTTTCAAATATGCTGACATTACAGTCGATACCTACTGTAATTCTCCCAACATCTAGCATGATTGCCTTCATCGTTACTGAAGGTCCAGCAAGCCTGGTTCCAACAATCATGCCTCTTAAAATCAGATAGGTCATAACACAATTAACACAATAACAGAATTTTAACACAGATATATATTTCTATTACTGCTAGTAGCAGACAGATGTTCGTACTTTCTTATCCGTTAGATGGCACTCTTCACCGTTAGACGGCAGACGGATACGATAAGTTTCTTTCGAGTATTATTTTATTCAAAAGTGTTCATATTATTTTGTCCAACCCCTGTATATGTACATATGTGACTGTGAGTCTAACTACCGCTAGGTAAATATGAAGGACTATCAGCTAGGATTTGGTCCTCAAGTATTTTGAAAACAAGTCTATAAAGCTCGTGTGGATTTCTCTGACATCTTATGGAGGTGAGTGAGAAAGCTACAGTTTGATAGCCTACCGAAAATTTTGTCTACGACCAGTGGCTAGAGTGAAGGTCAGAGTATTCTTTGCTAGGAACATCTCGTTATGGTTATTATTTTTGAAAGAATCATTCTAGTTTTAAGCATAACAGGCCATGCTCAAGACAATGTATGTATATGTTATCTGCTACATCTTCGATTGATTCAAATTAGGTGTTGGGCTGAAGTGCGAGCACATTTTATGTCACTAAAGACATACAGGCATATTTGTTCATAAGTGTCCTTTAAATATCATTGTAATTAAGTAGTATTTCCATAGAAATTTCGTCTCTGATGTGCATGTCTAATAGTTTTTCCATTGATGTCAGTAGAAGTGCACACAGACTGTAATTGGATTTCAAGGAATTAGCATTAGCAATAATCATTATTCTAACTTGTTCCCATAGTTAAGATATAAATCTAGACAGAAGTTAGCTCTAAATAGTTTGACTAGTACTGAGCTACAGAATTTGATCCAGAACCTCTTGTATCGCATGGTTATTGATCAGATTTGAAAAGAATAACGATCAAACTGTTATAAAAACTCTTATTCACTTCACTAGAAAACATTTTTTGCATCTTATTAAGTGTACGCAGAAAATTTGATACTTTTCTTACAAGATTAGATTTTTTGAAAATTAAATTTTTTGGTAGGACCACATTTTCCGTCAAAAATATCAGATAATGTAAGGAGGTCTTTTATATAATTTGAAGATTCTTTTTTGATGTTAAAACGTCGAAACAGAGTAGCTTATATAAAAACCAAAAAAGGATCTGAGAAAGTATTTTGAAATGTGTTTCTATTGGCTATTACATTTCACGTGTAAAGAAGAGCCGTACGTTTTTGTGGTTGTTGTGCAATAATTAGCAGCAAAAACAAAACACTGCAAAAAAAGCAAGCTCTAGATTAATGTAACAGATAATAGAGACGTACATACATACGTTTACGTGATCACTCCTTTATTTGAAATCAGTACTAGCCCTTTTCACCACGTCACGACATTCCCACAAAGAACACACCTTTTCCTCCGATATCCACGCACGAAACCGGTTAATATAACAAATCTAATTAAGTTTATCGGCCGGTACGAATTTGCCCACCATTCACGGGCGGCTTCATTCAAATCCATATTCTCGACGAGGCCAAATTGAAGTGAAGTAATAAAAATACTATCACCGCCCACGTTACGGGATTATATTTACCAATTTGAGCTTACCACCGCCCTCGTCCTAATTGTAGCTTTCGGAAGCTCAGTGAATAATTGCTTAATCCATTGGGCTATTTTATATTTTTGTTTCAAAAGAAAATCTAATACTTTATATCAAGTGAGCCATAAACAAAGTTTTCAGAGTAAGTCATGTATAAATAAGATAAGTTATCTGAGACGATTTAACCTATATGTCTTCGTTGTTTGACGTTTATTAATTTTTCTTTCTTTTATTGTGAGAATGTGTTGGTTCTGAAAGGAACCGTCTCTTTATTGGAGCAATTCAATGCTTGCCATCCATGAAGTCCTTCATTAGAGTTTTTCGTGAGGGTCTTCAAGGAATCCTTTATTCCATTGTATGGATCAAAGGTATAACAATATTAATGCTGCATATTAGGTATAAACGGATAATTCAATTAATTTAGATGTGTTATGCGTCTCTACAGTGTAAAGTTCTTCTTTTAATAGAATTAATAATTTAATTTCTGCGATTTTATTAGTGATCCTTTGTTGCAAGTCCTTAGAATCAAAATCAGGAGTTGCAAAAATAGAATTTGTTACAACCATGAAAAGAAGTCACACGGTGTTAAATCGCAGGAACGTGGTGGCCAAATTGTTCGCGTATTTGATATAATAATGCGATCTCCAAAAAATTCTCTTAAAAAATCAATAGTTTCATCGTTAGTGTGTACGCGAGCTCCATCTTGTTGGAAGTAGCCTTCCTGTGGTTCACCGTCATGCAACATATTTACGAAAGGTGTTCCGTTCTGTATCGTCAGCATTTAATACTCCTCAAAGATGTAAGCATCTTTGGCGCTGTTTAAAACTCTAAGGTCTTCGTTTTATGCAAGGTTGAGCCATTTGGTGCTTGAACCTTTTTGTCTGCGAGGATTGAGCGGTTCTAGCCGCTCGGGATGTGGGATTCGCGGCTCCTCATATGATGGAAATCAAGCGTCCTCCAGAATCCGCCTCGTTGCGACTCGTGGCGGAGGTCTGTCCGGGTCCAGCTCACCTAGGTGTTGGATGAGTGGGTTCTCCGACCGAGAAGCCCTTTCGACGGTTCCTCTGGCCAGTGCCATGGCGTAATCGTAAAAAACGGGAACTTCCAGATCCCTATGTATCTGGGCATTGGTAACGAACCAAGGGGCTCCGGTGATCGTTCGGAGCACCCTGTTCTGGACGATGTTGAGCCTCTTAATTTGAGATGCACTGGCACTGGACCAGGAGAAACGTCACGTAGATCATCAGTTTTATTCTGAGGCTCAGAGAGCTCTTGTCACACAGGAGCGGATGTAGGACAGACCTCGCGCAAAGGAATTTAGATACTGTCTCCGAGAAGTGTTGTCTAAAAATCAGTTTGGTATCGAGGACGAGCCCCAGATACCTGACATGGGAGCGCCAGGGAAGGGGCTGGCCCTCAATAGATATCGTTGTTGGAGGAGGGGTTCCGTTTTCTGGAGAACCGTATTGCCTCACTCTTGAGGGAATTCACTTGGAGGCGCCATTGGTAGAACTAGTGGAGTATCAGGTCGACAGAGCTTTGGAGTCGGCGGCAGACTACCGCGTCGTTGCTCCAAGTCGTATAGAGGGCGGTGTCATCGGCGTATATCGCCAGCTTGGTGTGAGGCAGACGGGGAATATCCGAGGTGTAGAGGATGAACAGCCCAGGCCCCAAAGAGAACCCTGCGGAACGCCAGCTATCACTGGCCTGTGGGCAGAGAACACCCCATGTTGTTTTACACGAAAAGTCCTACCAGAAAGGTAGGACTGAATCAGGGCCACCAGGTCCGGGTTGATGTCAAAGCTCGCCATCTTGAAGAGCAGTCCGTCATGCCATACCGAATCAAAGGCGTGAGAATAGTCTAAAAAGACAGCGCCAGTCGACTGGCGTTGCTCAAGAGCATCCCGCATCTTCTCCGTGAGGCGAAGCAGCTGAAAGTGTTTAAAACTTTGTATTTGGCATTGACGGGCCTTGAAGAAATATTGGTCCAAAAATCCTTTTCTGACAAAGAGCCGCCCAAACTCCAATTTTCTGTGGATGCAATGGTGCTTCCATAAAAAAGTGCGGATTATTTGCGTTCCACATTCTCATATCCTACGAATTTACATAACCAGAGAGATAACCAAAAAACATAACCTTTTCGACACCAGCATTATTAACAACAAACCGGTCAATAAATTGCTGACAAAATTCTTGTCGTTTTGTTTTGTCTAAAGGTAGCCTGGTCATTGCTTGCACACGGTTAGGATGTAGATGTATATCATGCTTAATAAGAAATATCCAACATTTGTTGTAAACGTCACACAGAGAGAACTTGCCTCTATCAATTGCCTAATGGCTTCAACATTCTTTTGGTTTCTAATTGTAGGTCTACCATTACTCTTTCTGCGATCCACGCTACTAGTTTCGCTAACGAATTGCCCAAACAGCGAATAGTTCTGCAAAAATGATCGTAGAGTGCAAAGATTATTGAAAAAGAAAAGTGATCTCAACATTTCAATTGGACTTGTGATTGTGAATGACACTTTGGAGGTTAATATAAACTATCTAAGCTCATAGGTGACTCGTATGTCTGTCTCACACATTCATAGCCAACGCTAGAAGAATTTCTTGTGGCTCGCTAAAGATTTTGTAATAGACTGGCCTGCTATAACAGAAGCAACCAGAAGCTAATTTACTACTTCAATTATGTACACAATTTTTCGTGTTTCACGTCAACGCCGCGATAGAACTTTTTAATTGGGATTTCCGAACGGCTTTGATCCGTTTCTCAGCCGCGTAAACAATCGGTCGAAGCTGCGTTTATTAAAAATATGAGAAAAATACCCGCCGTCTAATAAGTTTATTACCTAAACACTTCAGGTGTATTTTTAGATCTATTTTGTTCTTCTTTTACGAAAATAATAACACAGTATTTTTTTTTTCGTAAAAACATTCAATACCAAAATTAAATATTAAAAACAAATTATAGATTGCTAAGATTCCATCGTATAAACTTGCGCCTGTAAAATGCGGGATTATTCGTTCGGAAAGATAAGGGACTGCGTGCCCGTCCTTCTACCGTATAGTCCCTTGTCAGTCTTCTAGATGGAAATCTGGCAGGCTAAGTTACGATTCGTGACTCGTCAGAAAGATTCTCATCGGAAATATGTCGAAGAATAATTTAACAAGTTCCTAACACAAACTTGTGTATTAGTAGACATGGACAGCTATCCAAGTGAATATTGATGAGTATTCGAGGCCGTTTGCGATAAGGTTCAATTGTGAAAATATAGAACTAGGATGAATTACACTTTTTCGAAGACATATCATTCATTAGGCAATATTTGCGGAAAAAAAAACAAATTTAAAAAAGCACAGAATTTCATTTTAACATCATGGAAAATCCGAATCATCCGAATTAGAATTCATCTACTAGATGGACTGGAATGTCAGGAGGATATTAAACGCCGTCGAGTAAATCAAAACGAAAGCGAATCCGAAAGACCAACCACTTCATTAATTACGGTATTCGAGGAGGTCGCTTAGGGGGAAAACTCGCTCCGTGAAATACGACTTCAATTAAGCTTAACTTTAAAAACCACGCGTCGAATAAGTCAACGGTGAACAAGGGCTTAGCTTAAAGATTAGTTAGATACCGTTTCATCTTATGTAAAAGAAATAGCTAATTTAGTTAAAGTTAAGAACGTAATTTTGTAATATAAAATTAGACGTCTAATAGCGCCATCTATTAGCGAATAGCAGCATTATCGTTTTACCCTTCTTAGAAGAATACTGTATTCGCAATCAATACTAGTATAGTTCATTATACAAAGCATAGATGGCGCTGTATTACTAGGTATTGTAAAAACTTATTGCAAAAAAATTTAGGTAACATCAACTTGAAACAACATCTTTTTATTTATATTTATAGATTAAAACACTCTTTTAAGACACTTTTTTAAGAAGTTTAAGTTTAATTTGGAATTATCATCTAAATATAATAAATACTTCAAGACTAATATTGTCAACCCTTTTTATCTACTCCAATTTGCGTGGGTGGATACATAGGTAGTATTGTTGTGTCACGAATGAGCCAAATGAAAATAGTTAGACAATAACCAGATTATAATGTGAAATAGAATTTTTCACAATGATTAACTAGAACTTCCCTCCCTCTACCCTTACCTTATATTTTCCCAATTTAATAGGATGTGTGTGTGTTTTATGTATCCAATGTCCTCTTCTGTTTGAGTTACTGTCTCTGCTGCTGTATTGCTGCTTGAAATCCTCTTTCTTCTTCCTGGCGGATTTCTGTTTTATACGCACTTTAATTTTGATTGTTGATATCTAATTGGCACTTTCCACTTATTATTCGCTTTTTTGCGATGTGTTTTCTTTACTCAAGTTTTGTTGTGACTTCTTTCTTCTGTCAAATTTTTTAAACTTATCAACAACTCTCACCTCTCTTTTGTTGTTTGTTTCACCCAGGGCTACCAGACGTTGAATACTGGATTCCACTACTTGATACTTTTAAAGATGTTTTTTGTAATTCCAGTTTGAAATTTATCGTTGTTAGGCCGAAATGAGTGTAATTATGTATTGTGTATGTTTGTGATGTGTTTTACAATAATTTTTTTCGAATAAAATTTTTCACATTATACTAATCTAGGTTTTTTGATTTTTCCCTGTGCACGTAGCTGACTGGACTTTTTTTAATTAATTAATTAATTAATTAATGAAATTATTTTAATTTAATTTAATAGTTTCTAATTTTAATTTAATAGTAATGAAGAGATAGTAGTAACAGTAAGTAAATACCATTATTAAATTATTTATTTCAATAGCAAGTAACGTTACATTACGTATGTATACATATGGACTGTAACGAGAGGAGACAAAGGAATTATTAAGCTGACGTTACCGACTCCGAAATACATATATTCGTTCGACAGAAAAGCGTAAGCCACGTCTACCGATAAGCCAAATCCAGTGGCAATATATTAGTTTGAAGTAATAACTTCTCTTGCAACGACTAATACCTGCAGTTGAAAAGGATTACTGTTACGTAATACGTTAAACTTACCTCAGATCGCAAGGATTAGCTGTGAAATGAATCATGTTATTTACCTGTTTTGTTTGTGTGTGCTTGTGTAGGACTGGTGAGGTTATCATACAAAAGTAATGGATATATTTTCAATTATTATAACTTTTTCACAAAATGAGTTAATAACAAAAAATAAACTAAATTTAATTGTTTAATGAATGGGATTTAGTTGGCTCAAATACCAGTTACGGTATACTCTCTTCATCTAGAACTCTCCTACATACTGTCTGCAGACGATTGGTCCCTATTAGATCGCATCTCTTTCATCCAAGCTCAAAGAACCTCAGATCGTATAAAGGAGAATCATATTCGTAAATTCTATTGGCTCGCCCCAAACAAAGCAACCAAGAACCTTCCACCATCAAAAATAGTGATAACCCTATCTTCACTTCCCCTTTCCGAGGCGGAAACGTTTGGATTATCCAAAAGTTTATACATATTTCTCTGTTTCTCCCAAGCGCATTTTAAAAAAGGACATTATATCCTTAGTAGAATCATCGGTTAGCATACTTCCTAAAGAAGGTTAAGAAGCTGCCAAACGTCTTTCTGCTAAGTCTCCTCAATAGAAACGCCACTGTCATTGTGGATAAATCACAGTACATAGAGGAAATGTCAGATCTTGGATGCTACAGGATGGTACTTATACTCTCTTAGTTCCCAATTCGAATGTCAAATCCTCTAACCTTTCTCCAGAACCACAAAAACGCATAAAAGCTAGGAAATCGAAACCACCCCGACTGTAAGGTCTGCCAAAACTTCACAAAGAAAGCATTCCTATAGCTTAGCCAAATCTCTCGCTCTCTGAAATTTCTATCGAACCTGAGTAGTTTCGATGTTACTTCACTTTTCACGGAAGTGCCTATGCGCTATAATTCATCAATTATTAGTTCCAGACAATCAATTTCCAGATTTAGCCAAGTTAGTCGAAAAATGCCTTTCTTCAACATATTTTACTTTCCAAGAAAAATTCTACCAACAAACCTCTGGAGCCGTTATCGGGTCTCCTCTTTCCCCCGTGGTTGCTAATATTTTTATGGAAGCTTTTGAATCCACGGTTTTAGTACACGCTGATCTGAAGCCGAGAACATGGTTGAGGTATTTTGATCATACGTACATACATCGTCTGGCCTCATGGCAATGACACCCTTCAAACCTTCTTAGATTTCCTTAACAGTCAACACACTCTGACATCAAATTCACGATGGAGATTGAAACAAACGGTTCCCTACCCTTTTTGGATGTATTGGTCACTCGTTTACAAAATGGTCACTTAGCACACTCTGTGTATAGGAAACCCAAGCATACGCATCGATACCTTCACGCTAACACGCATGAATTGCAAAGAGTATTTCAGAATATGAAAAGAAGAATGAATTTGTGTTTGGATAACCATGGTGGACATTTTCAACAACTATATTGTAATTAATTAGGTTACATTAAGAATATTTTAGAACATCTGTACCAAATAAAATATACTGTGGTGATATAACCTTTTAAATATTTATTTTTAGCCATTAACGTTTCTATAAACTAAAACA
>SMLS01063606.1:0-36981 GCA_004785975.1 Popillia japonica
TTTTTTTTCTCGTTTACGCTTACAGATAGACCCAAGGTGTATTATATGTTTTTGTTTCTAAATCGTTGTAGCTATCATTCCTTAAAAGCATGCTTTGTATATCGCGGACACCCTGTATACTTATCTTGTCTCTGTTTGCTGTGAAATAACTGTAGTTGTCAACACCATCGACAGATACAATCAATTCTAATCTAATCTAATTTTGGTGCAAACAAACAACACAAACAAATACAAAATTAGGAAAACATCGGAAAGCAAGAGAATTGCAGAATCTCTTACAATTAGTAAATGATAACTATAGGATAACCCCAACTTGTGTGCAATTGTTATAATTAGTATCATCTATAGTTATATAACATCTATATTTGTCATTAATTTATGTTAATAATAATAATTCGTATAGTTTTGCATGAAAAAGTATTTTATAATAGAAAATATCAACGGCAGATATTTCTTAATATGTATATTTCGATGATAGACAAATTTACTAAATCAGTCACCAACATTTTTTATTGGTCTTGTTTTCTATCACTACACTTGTATCATCTTAAATAGCAAATAAATTGCGCCAATTAACGAATAAAATTGACGTAGTTCCAATAATAATAATATAAGTCATTAAAACCATCTTAGAACTTCACGAACAACAAAGTTATAGTAAAAGGACTTCAAACTCTATGGCATGACTTTCTAGAAGCATTTGCAATCTGTTTCCTTAAATAAAGCAGTTAATAGATATTAAACTCTACGGTATGTATTGTTTAGTTCTTAAGAAATTACTACGCCGGGTCATTGTAAGATAACACGACAATGAACAGTAAACAACCAAAAGGCAATAGGAACAATCATATTTCGTTTAATAATAGCCGCCAAGGTTCCAGATTAAATCCATATCAGTGATTAAATGTATTGCAGGTAGTAAGGATATAGTAAAACAAACAGTTATTCCGTATCCTTCTCAGAACAATCGATAGTACCAAGTTCGGACTCGGATGTAATAAATGTGTACCTGCAGTAAATCCTTTCCTTAGACTGTGTGGGAGTATCGAAAAGAATTATAAATGTTATATTAGGATGGTGTTAAATCATCTGTAAGAAAGAATATTTTAAAACTATTTGCATTCGTTGATCTTAAGTTTTCCATTGTGAACATTAAAAAAGACAAATTTTCTGTAACAATTTAGGGAGATTAATCACGATAATCGCAGGGAATGTAGATATACATAGTTGTGATATTCAGTTACATATTTAGCTTGACTATACATATACTGAATTCAGGTACTCTTTTGCCACGGGCTGTTGAGAATCATAATAACTTCATTTAGAAATTAAAATGACATGTACTTACATAGTACATACATACAAATTAAATACTTCTAACATTTTATCGCCTGTTTCAATCTGAAGTAAGCTTTTTATTCGTAAATTTAATGCAAAAAAATTCATTTGCGTTAAGGAACGATAAAAATAAGGTTGTAAGAATTGTTATAAATACTAATAAAAAATAGACATAGATATAAGACTATAGACAATCCGCCACTTGGGCATTCAGTAAATCCATGAGCTTGAAATTAATAATTCAAAGGCATGCTGTCTAAAGCTTTTAATCTTTTTTGTGGATGGTTGTACATACATCATTGATTCTGTCACTGCCTTCTACTAGTGATAAATTCAACGAACAAGAACGCAATGTTGAGCAATCAACATTTTCCAAAACCATTCTAACTCTTGTAATCGCGTATTATCATGCCGAAAAATTAGTGACCTAACAAATCTTATTTTTCCTGGTTTAAGTACAATTAAAGGACAGCTAGTTGAATGACAGATAATTTCCCACAGCCTCGCCGTTCTAGTAAAAATCGTATGTTGCTGTACCAAAGGGGCAAGTTTGTTCTTTCTGCGGAATATCTTTTGAGTAATTTATTTTCATAACGTTACTGTAGCCATGTATTCTGTGATCGGAAGTCAGAAATGAAAAAGGAATTGGTCGATATGATCTAAGCATGACAGAATAAGAGCCACCGCACTATCAACCGTTGCATCTACCTGGAGCAATCTAAGTTTTTTCAATCATTATTTACCTTGGTGTTTGATTGTTCTAAAGATCCATGAACCTACAGCTGAGACATGTGCATTGTTAACTTTGATTTTCTCTACTTTCTATCAATTTTCGCCAACACATATCTACCACTTGCCGCAATCTTGAATTATTGATGAGCAACAACGTCAACAAGAAGCCCTTTTTTTATATCGTACTGGAAGTAACTAAATCGACTAAACCTAAGTAAGCATCGCAGAGGTATTTAAGCAAATCGTATTATCAGAAAGTGAGCAAAAGTTTTAGTTAATCGAGGGTAGCTTTTTATGACAGGTGTTTCGTGCGTTGAAATCTTTCGGGTGTGAGTGTCTGAAGACATGAATTTGAAGGAAAACTTCAACTGTCAACGTATCTCCTCGACAGACTGCATTGCAAATTTTTGTTTCTTGCCAATGCAAGATTGAGTGATCATATTATATCTTGCTAAAATTGTATTTATCAGCCATAAGTTCATATTTACACATGACTAACAATGCATATTCTCTAAAATACTGGATCTTATGGTATAATTTGTCTCCCTAATCTACCGCAAAATTCAGATAACAGAAGGGGGATGCAGAGGCAGTGTGCTTAGTTTTGTCAAAACAATTTAATAGTACAAGTCATGGAATTTTACTACAAAAATTAAAATGTATGGAACTTAGAGGAATTATAAACAAATACTTATACTTATATCTTACCGATAAAATGGAATACTTGAGTATTTTCATAAATATAAATACATTAGTCAATATGACCGCAGTCAGACAGACGAGTTGCACAAGTAGCAGTACTGAGCACATTCTTCCTATTTTAACTATAACTCCTGATAACAAGTTGCCTAGTGTATATATTTTCTCATACATACATAAATAAAAAATAATATCACAACAAAATGCAATGCATTAAGGCACTTCTCGCAAGGTCACTACTGCGAGAGAGGTAGCATTCGCTGTTTGGACACAATTAATAGAGCAACATTACTTATAGCAGGGTAAGGTTGCAACACGAATCACAAATAAATAGCCCTAATCATTAAAGATTACAAATATCCGAACTAACGGTTTTTATAACATCTACATCGATATCTCAAAGTAACTGTTTAGTTGTGTAGTAGACCTTTCGGTGGGGAGTATACGATTCTACCCAAAAAATAGCCCCAGATACAGTAGAGGACAATTAAGCTGTTCGAAAGTGTACCATCTGTCTTTTTTGATTCGTTGTTAGCAATTCCTTACAATATTAAAATTTTTCGTTTTCTACTTCTAACATGAAATAATAAAACATGAAAAAAAAGCCCATATAATATTAATAAAGGTTAGAGGATCGATTTGAAGACCAGTAAAGATACAACAAAACCAGAAGAGATTAATTGAAAAACAAATGCGAGAACAGGACGACAGAATGTACAAACAGCAAAACGTTAATATTAAAACTATGGAGGTGACAGCAAATTTTGATAATTTGGGCTGGATATAGAGGTATTATGGTAAAAAAAAACTAAGAAAGAACGTTTGAACGTTCAAGAAGTTGACTAACTGGAGTCAATATACCTAATATTACCTTAAGAACATTTTAAATAAACACTTGTTTTTAACATCATCGCCTTTTAGAATATTTAATCATGTGACTAAAATGTGATATATGTACTGGTATTATAAGCAAGAAAGTTATCAATAATATACAGTAGATTTGAAGCTTGGCATTGATCGGTGAAATTCCTATAAAACAGAAACTATAACTGTATTCTGCGATTTCCAAAATGCGGATACGTTACATAAGTGGTTTTTTATTCAGTTCACATCAATATTAACGCAGTTTAACCTAAAAATAAAAGTTATGCGCGATTAGATTAGAGTGACCGGTCCATAAATAACGGCAGTGTCAGCTACCTCCATGAAAGTTTCATTAAAAAATAAATGCTTCATCACAACGTAGCTAGGGAATGCGAATAAGATAACGGATATAACTTTAGCATAAAAAATATGAAAGGTCAGTTCTGTCGCAATTCATTTTCTCGTAATTATCTACACACTTATTTTAAAACCCTGACCTTGCCAATTTCTTGTTTCCAACGTATTAAATCCCCCGCTAATAAATTTATTTTTAATTTGTGCATGTGATAAATTTTTGATATTTTTTATCGTTGCACTTACGGTCTAATAAGTCATATAGATACATCAGATGCTATACTGATCATACAACGTTGGGTTAAATAACATGAATGTATTATGATTTATCCTTCTAACCAAATGATTAGATGTGTATGTATGTTAACAAAAAAATATAAGTACATAATATGTCGATAAGAAGTACGTAATCACAAATTAAATTCAATATTTGGTGTATATGTATGTGATATAGATATATACTATGTCTTAAAATATAAAGCCATTGACGAAAGCAAATATGCATTTACCGAAATCTGTCTTAACTTCATATACACATTACTCTACTACTACGTATCTAATTAATGGCTGCTTATGCTATATTAATTAATTTTATCGGCGACCTCCCTCTAGTCTCTATAATTATTTTCGTCACGTTTAAGATGTTACCATTAATTGTGCTTAAGCTGAGACGTTAAGATTATTCATCGGTTTGAACGTCTATTCTGCAGAAACAACATTCAACATTTGCTATATGATGCAATTCGTTATTCCATTTTTAAAGAAAAGTTTCACAGAGAATCTATTCTACTTTTTAAAATAAAAAATTAGCACGCGCGCGTGCATCGTTTCCTGACAATCAAAAGTGAAGCTCTAATGACTATAAATGTCAATATGTTTGAGAGAGAATTGTTTGGACAAAAAAAGAATTATGACAGATGTATAAAATCCGCGCTATTAAATATTCAATCTAGTTTTTCAGGAAGCCAACGTATGGTTTCATACTACAGTAAAACCTGTGTTAACGGCCACCTGTATATATCGGCCACCTGTGATAGCGGCCAGGTTTAACCTTGCAAAAATCTACAATACGAGTATTTCCGTATATACAAACCTTGCAATAACGGCCGCCTTTACAAAGCGGCCACGGCCAGACGATCCCAATATTTTATGGCATAAAAGCAATAAAATTTACCTCCCAACAACGGTCGTCGACCGTATCGAAAATGTTAAAACTCACGTATTTGTTGTTCAGTCTAAAGAAGGTGACAGAATTTACTTGTAAGTGTTTATTGTTAGTTATAATGAAACACGATAGAATTATTTTACAACAGCAGGTGATTCTAGCAGTTTCCGAAAACGCCTCTTCATTCGATCAGTTTAAGTTTATCATAGTGTTTGAATATGTCGCTAAAAAGAAAACGTTCGTCACTGAAAGACAAAATTGATATTATCGAGGAGAGTGACAGTATAATTTAAGTTCGCGGAAGTTAGCCGAAAAATTCGGACTTGGAAAAACTCAAATCAACGATATCAATTGTCAAATTGATTGTTTTGCCTCCAAACACTACGTCGTATTGTCAGCCGTTAGATTAAGGCATAATTAACAATTTTTATTTTGTTAGTGGCCGCTAGTCACAGGTTTTACTGTATTTATAAAAAGTTATGTTTATGCTACATTTATTGTTTCGTTATGTTGGCCACGCAGAGTACACCCACGGACTTTAGTCATGTCCGGTATCTAGCGATACAGCCTGCGCTCCTGTCACCATGTCCGTTTTATCTTAAAGGGAATAGTGACAGGAGCGCAGGCTGTACCGCTAGATACCGGACATATCCAAAGTCCGTGATGGTACATTTTAATGTAACAAACAAGATCTTATAACGTACACAAATTAAGTTTCTTTGTTAATTAATAATATTGTTAATTACCTAATTTTACCAAAATATCTTGATGTTATTATAGTTCCAAGTTCACGATTAGACAGTATTCGTAATATACGGGCCTGAGTTTTCTAGTTTTTTGTTCTTTGCTTTCTGTTCTTCTAACAGTTGCATTTTTGCATCGCAGTGGCAAGGGATTTGACATCCTATAACAATTGATAATAATATTATTGTAACCCAGACATACAATTTCACTTCCTTATCCGCTATGTGCAAAATTTGTTAAACACAAAATTCTTAACACAATGTAACTGAGATACCAAAATCAAGTTAGGTGAGGAATCCACCATTTAATTTATCCCGAAGCTTTATGTTCCACTCCGTTACATATACGAACGTTCTAATAAATAGTAGCTACAGTTTGGATAAGTTATATTGGGTTAAATACTAGCAGTCGAAAACCAAGAAACATTAAGGGAAACGAAAAATGGAACAAGTTAGCAAAAACAAAAAACGTCATAATACACGCAACTCTTTAATAAATTAGCAATAAGCTAATATAGGCAGACGAGAGCATAAAGTACGCATACCTCTTAGTACATCGTAATTGTAAAGTATGCAAACGGCCGCCAATTTTACTGTGTTAACATTAATTGTAGCTAATTTTGCCTATCGTTTTTAAGTTGCTAATTAAATGAACGATGACTGGTCAAATAATCTGTAAGTGTTTTTAACTTACTTTACGGAGTGAATCAGCGGATACACCAAAGGGTTTTTGTAAGAAGCACATATTCTTCTTCTTTAGCTCATTGCCATAGAAATTACATATTTACATGTTGCCTCTTTTCTACTAAAGTTGTTATTTAAAGTTTGTTATCTCTATTTATCGTTCTAAATCATATTATTTTTATTCACACAAGCATGCAGCGTGGACTTCCCTGAAAAGGAATTCTGTTAGTGTTAATAGTGTCAATAGGGACGGTATAAATGATAGTAAAAGAAGGATCATAAACATAGACATATTTATTTTTAAATGATAATTTTTCAAAGATTATCTATTTTTCCTTATAAATCCATTATATTGGTTGACGGTTAAAATACGAGCCATCATTCATATTGACGCGAGAACCAGAGCAATAATATTTACTACAAAAGTAATAGCTATAACGAAGGCAGAAATGTCGCCATTATGACGATATATGTATGTAGTATTCATTGTTCTAAGCTAGATATCTTTAAGCGCGTTTATCTCTGCGGGAAAGGTCTTGCCTTCTTCCATTGGGAGGGCATAATATCCCTTAAGTTTATTATCACCATTTCTTAATTTAAATTTTGCTGGCACCCATTTCTTTAAAATAGTTTTCAGATTCCAAAAAATATTTAAAGATAACACTAGAGCAGTACAGAAGAAGAACCAATATAGATCTCATAACCAAAATTTGGTAGGGCAAATGCAGAGAGCCGGAATAACCTTATCTATTTTGTAATAGAAGCAAATAGTGGTACGAGAAAAGATATTGTATCGATATCGAGGCAAAAAATCTAGTACCTAAACATGAGAATTATGAGATATTAAGAATGGCAAAAAGCGGGAGGTAGAATTAAACTAAACGGCAAACTACTTCCTTGAGAGGCATCATGATGTACGTATAGCTTTTCATCAAATTTCCTCAAAGTAAAGCTTTAAATTATGTAATTATGTAAATTAAATAATTATAATATAATTACATTATGTAATTATAAATTCCTTCATTTGGAAAATATCAATATACCTAAGAGATCATAACGAAAGATCTTTTTTAATTGATAAAAAAATAAGTGTACGATGCAAAACTAATAGGGTGCAAGAGAACAAGCATTTTTATTTATAATTTGAAATAACAGTAGAGAAATACTGTTAAGAAAGTAATTAGGTATGAAATCGAACAAAATGTGAAAAGCCTAAAAAACTTTATTGGGCATAGTTAATCATTTATTAGATGAGATATAACTAATACTCATAATAAGCTGATAAGCATGATATCCATTACAGTAGGTGGCCAACGAATTAGAAACTCTAGAAAGACTTAATACATAATTTAATCCAAATAAGACAGAAAAAGTAATTCTGTTATTTTTAAGATTTTTTAAGATAATGTACACTATATATTATTATTATTATTATGATCCCACATTACACTAAATTTATCAATATCTGGGGTTTGAATCCTTGACTTCTAATACTTCTAGTACTCGCCGAGGCATACTTTCCAATGCAACTATTAATTGTGTCTTTAATTGCGGATCATTAAGCCATACATCCGCAATTATTTCTTTGAGAATTGCTAAATTTGGGATGTCTGATTGCTTCACATTGACTTTTAACAATGCCAAGCAATTGTCGATCAGATTAAGATCTCCCGAATTGCCACACCAAGGAAGAAGAAAAATATTGTGTTCTCTGAGAAAGTTACTCAGTGAATTTGCTTTGTGACAATGCGCACCATCCTGCATATAGATATATGTATTTACAGTCTAGTGTACTGATATCTTCAATACGGGGACGTTAAATACCATCTAGTACCCTTAAATGTTAATCAAAGTTAAGTCAACTTTTAAGATGCCGTTTTAAACCGGAATGCCCACCCGGAAAGATAATGTATGTATATGTGTTTGTTGTATTATCGCGATTAAAATAACAGTACGGGCTACCCAAGAGAAGAGAAACTGAAAGAAAAAACATTGAATGATCATTGAATCAAATACTACACAGCAGTAGAAAATAGTGCCCTAAAAAATTATTATATGCGATCTCTGAAAAAAGGACTACTTTAGAAGCAAAAATTAATAAATCCCAAAAAATTATGAATTGAGATACCAGTACATATACAGACGAGTAAAAATGCTGTCTACCGGTCCCGAATGGTTATTACATAATACATTACATATTGCACAACATATCAGTCGGTAACAAATGTAAGTACATAGAAAAAACCAATGCTTATATCAGATCTACCGTGGGAAGAGATTGGCATGGACTTCATGGAATTAGATAAAAGCAAATACATATTTACGGATAGCTAACTATTATTTAAAATACAGTATACATATATAAACTCTGTTAAGATAACACGCACCAAATCGTATTACATATTGTGTGATTAAAAAGTGTTTCAAAACATAAGAAAACTAAAACAAAATTTTATAAAACAATTCAGGAAGATATGGCATCACAAATCCAATGTTGCTGAAGATGAAACATCCAACTTACGATGGGTTAGACGATGGCAATTTACAGACGAAATAAAATACATATTAAGATAATGAACATGGGGGAGGGACAGAAACAAAACATCCCCCGAAAAAAACGATGATAACTTATAGAAGATAAGCAGTCGCCAAGAACGTATAACTGAACAAAAAATGAACAGTTATTGAATAAATAAATCAACAACACAGCTCCAAAACTACTTGTTGCGGTACACCACTCTACATCGCTATAGACATGGAACAATAACACCGAAGAACTGCGTATCTTCGTTCTGAAAGACTACTATTAAAATTCCAGGAAAATACTATCAAGATATAATTTAGTATAGGTAAACTTATTGTCAATATTTGCATTGTATAATAGGTATACAACAAATAAAACAAACGCTAACAATTGACAGCAAGTATCACCCTTAAGAAATAAACCGAAATGATGATCAATTGATGCTTTATTTTCATACTATTAGCTATCCAGAATATTTCTGGGCATCAGTGCAGTATATTAGTTCGTATTTACCTACTGCTATGTACCTATAGGTACATAGCTGTTTGATATATCAAAACTGTCCTAGTTAACATACTAAGAAAGAATTAAAGGTGTAATTCTATTCAATTTTCCGTATTATAAACTTGACTTTGTTTCTCCAATTACGTATTTACATCCCTGAAACTATGACTGAAAAATAGAACAAGTTATATATGTATACATACCTACATTATATATTATATAAGTACAATTTTAATTAAAAGAGCAAAAATTCCAATTCTTTCAAACATAAATTATCGTCATTAAATTCTTACGCTCCTTGCAGATTGTAAACACAATGTATCATTCGAACTACTATATAAGACAGCTTAATATTTTACACATTCACATTACTATAGATATACACAACTGCCTACCTAGAGGAGCAGCAAAAAGTGCGCATTAGGACCATGACTAATTCATTCATTTAGAATTAATAATCTACAAGAAAAAGTGAGATATTTGACAAAATTCAAATTTGTTGTGGAAATACGCTTATGACTTTACTTTTTAATTTAGAATTCAATGAAAGAATTAACATTTAATAATTCCCTACTCTGAATGGCGTAGAGAACGAGTTCGCCATCGCTTACTACGCGATAAGTAGTACCTCCGTATTGAAACAAAAACTAGAGAAAGTACGATTCGTCATGCAATGTATGTTAACAGATTTTTCAGATAATATGTAAAAGAACTTTTTTTCATAGACATTAAATCCCTTAAATCCTTTTTTAAGTAAATCTGATTAAAAGTCGAGCGATGCATCTGACAAGTACTTACGACGCCGGCCTACCTATTGCCGGCATTTAGTTGTGGCGTGGTCTCTCGCTACCCGCAAGCACCGCTTCAGTCACTGCCGGGCCATCTTCTGTGTTGGACGTCCACGTCTCACGAAGCTTTCTTATATCTTAAGCATGTATACAAAGTTGAATGTAAAACAGAAGAAGAGTGGTTTGGTTAATTACGTGAATCTTATATATTCTCCGTTCAGTTTTGTTCATCATACGCCGTGCGTTAGAAAAAAAACTCTACTACAGTTAGTAAATTGGTTTTGAAGTGCTTTTTAATATTAAAGTAGTTTATCTTATTTTACTTATATAAGGTGAGATCGCATTATTTATTACTTTTATTATTTTAATATATAAAAGTATCATTTAAGGAATGATACGTTAATGAAAGTATACGCAATATTGTACAATGCAATGTTATTGCCTTGATAAGTGCTACGTGGCGGCATAACACTGCAAATCCGCAGAGTATTTTTTTTTCACTTAATCTATTTTATATTTGTTTCATCTCATTTAACATAAAATGTAGATAATAAATACATAAATGTAAACCGGTATACTGCTATAGTATTTTGTTTTAATTTAAATGATAATACTTACTAAAAGGTATACGTATATTTTTAAATCTATTAGTGCGGTAAAAGGCTTATTAAATAAAGAAAACGTAGACACAACATCATTATAATCAACGGAACATTTTTGGACTACCAGACGTCTATTATTTTGTTTGTTTACATAGTCAAAGGAAGGTCATTTAGGACTTAAAAAAAATCTTCCAATAAATTTGGCGGGAAGCATTCATTGAGATAGATTATCAAAATAGAATACCACGTTTTTTTTTATTTTAATAAATTTAAATAATCTTTGCGGGTGCATTCTTATTTTTTTTTGTTGCGATAGAAGTAGACCTTGAAATAAATGCATCGTTTTTTTATACTTCGAACTTTAGATAAACATTGAATGCAATTCATACCTATCAGTTTCAAAGTATTTATAAACCTATTATACTATTATCTCATTACAAACTAAGAAATATAGAAAATTTTAAATATTTCTAATGTGATTGCTGAATTTATTTATATATTTTTTAAGTTTATTTCTTACTTTTTTATATTACGAAAATTTATATACATATATATATGTATATCGTGCTATTTCGTATATATATTTCACACCAAATATGACTGGTTTCATTTTCCTCAATATTGATATTTTAATTAGTAAGCTGATTTTTCAATGGGATATCACGCGTTCAATGGAATCGAGCTGCTTGAATGGAACTGTTGAATCCCACCACTATACTATTAAACCAGTTGTAAAGAAACCTATAAAAATATTAGAGCTATAGCGTGTCACATCGTTACGATTGCTGCGTTATGAAGTTATGATTAATGCTGATTAACGTTGCTCTTGTATGATTAAATCTCAAAAAATAAGAAAAACTAGTTTATGCAAAATGATTTGTTTAATCATTTTATTCTGTGTGCTTAAAACAAAATAAGACTTAATGTTTGAATGCAACTCTTGAAAGTTTCTCTTTTTTATGTGTATGTGTAGCAGCATTATTTGGTAATGGAGAGTATTATAGATTTTTTGTAAATGCGATAGCCTTGATCGACCAAATAATGATAAGAATAATAACAGATAATTTGGAACTAGGCATTGATACACATTTAGTTCGGTTTAGTTACCTGCATATCGCAATATAAAATATCAACAGTGTTCCCTTGTCATAAAAACTGGTAATTCTTTGTGGAAGTATCTTATATCCTAGCAATTAACGGGCACTTAGAACATATCCGAATTCACGTAAAAAGTACACAAAATACCATATTTGATGAGGTAACCTGTCGTAAAACTCTTCATTGACTTGAAATTTTAACACCTTATCTAAAATTATATCTTACTGTATATATACTTACAGAGACAAGTTGAAATGACATCCAAAGTAAAAATAATACAAAAAATGTTTAGGATTTGATGTAGTTTATAGCATACATTTCGTGCAATTAGTTGATTTTAAGAAATACGAAAGTAAGATACTTTGAAAATAATTTTGTCATAATCGAAGCTTAAGTAGCCAATACATTTTTTTTAAGCACATATGAATTGTCTCTTTTATCTTCGAGGATGTTCATGGGCAGATTAGAAAATTTACAGCCAATAATCCACGTTATATAGAGTGATATTTCAAAAGCTCGGTAAAGAAATATGCCCTGGTGTGTTCATATTACAATGAAACATTGACGCTACTAGTTTTTGGGAGAATCTATTCTTCAAAGATTATCACTGTTTTGGATAGGTTTAGTACTCCAGCAGCTACCTAATAATTTCCCATTAATTAAATCTATATAAATATTTATTTAAACTTTTCGAAAATCACCAATTACATAACTAACACAAATCTGTGTACCAGGTGCGAAGAAATATGTATATTAGTAAAACCCATTTTCAAATTTCATATTTGATTCTGTTACGTATAATTTTGATTTAAATTGTAGTTATAAGTATCTATCATGCCATCAATCATTTTCTTATACAGCTTTTTCTATCTACAATATACACCAGATGTGTACGATTTTGACGGTGCCGAATAAAAAGTACGTTACTTGAATATTGTGTGCATCTAGTATATTATACTACAGCTTTTAATTCTTTAATTTCCTTTGAAATTAAGAGTTTGCCTAGTCCGTTATTGCAAAATCATTTTAAAGTATAATAATGATTTATATATTTAGTATTTATATATTCAATAGCAAGCTGTGTGCGTATGCGTATCATTACCGTCTTAGAAAAACTTCTAATTGTTCACTTGTTATTGGACAGCTGCTCCATTCTTTTTTAACGCCCATGTCCTTTTTTCTTGCAGCAGCTGCCGTCTCGGCGGGAGCCACATCCAGCCAGGGCATCTTGTGATATTAGTGATAGTGAACTTTATACATATTATACACATTTATTATTATACTGATTGAATACTATAAGTTTGGATTTGTACAGATATTTTACCAGAGAAGAGAATAAACCGAATATATTGTAGCAAAATGTTATTAAAAACATCTTCGTATAATAACGCACACTCAGCTCTCGACGACTTCTTCGGAGTTATGGCAAATATAGATGTGGACGACTTGTGCACCGCCGCCCCATTGCTATCAGATGATGTTTGGAAGAAATTCGAGTTGGACGTTGCGATGGGCACGGAAGATAACTTTTATAATGACCTATTTTTCGCGAATAACGCTACGGCAACATTGTTGTCTTCACAGAAGAAATGCAAAATTCGTAACCACGACTGTATGTGGGCAGGCCACTGCGGTAGTAAAGAACATCCGGCTGACGAACCTCGTCTTTACATCAGAACAATACCGCCGATCCCACCTGTCATCAACAGAACACCCACGGCTATTAAACAAACCGCGACCTCCAGTCGCAGTCTCCTGTTAAAGACCGCAATAAAACAACAAGACCACCAGCAACAACAAATTCAACAACAGATGCAGCAACAACAATCCAAACAGACGCAACAGATCGTTCAGCTTCCACAACAGCAGCCGGTCGTTGTTAGTCCCGATTCCCCGCCAATGTCCGATGACGAAGAGTGCAGAACGCCGACGTTACAGATATTGCAGGATGTGATTTCATCGTGCGATATCGAAGATGACAGCGATCTATGCGAATATTTTGAAGAGGAGGAATTCCTCTCCGAATCCGTTGAGGATCCACAAGAACAGACAACGATGCATGTTAAAGCTGTCCACCAATACGCCAGAGACAACGACCACAGTTACTACAAAGACAAGAACGCTTCGATGCATTTAAATAATCTCGGCATAGATACTCCCTCCGATTCAGGTAAGCGTTTAACGTTATATTCTATGACAGTATGCGCCTAGGTCTTATTTGTTTTTGTTTTGTTTACTCGCCATGTTATTTTATGCTACGCGTATCGAGTTCAAACGCCATCCGCCAGCATTTCATTAATTACACGAAACGGATTCCTTTCGTGTGGTTTTGCGAAGCCATATAGTTGCACTAGTAGGGTTAGTGCGTCTACTAGTTGCTTGTTTATTTACGATGTGCATTCTTTAAATTTATACAAACTAAATTATATATTATTATTGTTATCATGAATAGAATATTTAACACGCATTTTACTAAAATCGATTCAAAAAATGCGCGTTTACTTAATAATATGAATATTATCCAAACGTTAAAGTGACATGCCTGATAATTTTAATTAATGCCCGGAAATGCATTGGTTGGGAAATATCGTTGATAATGAAGTGGATGTTAAATCTAGTAATTTTGTTTTGAAACTTTCCATTGCCTACCTTTTTAATTGTATACGTTATATATGTATTATATTCGAATCAATTTGATAAATACATTATAAAATTACTAATATATTCAGATATTCCTGCAAAGAATTAATAAACGAGTTAATAACTGTATCTACAAAAGTTCCAAAAAAGTCTTGAAGTCTTATGTACTGCAGGCTTCATCAGTACAATCACATTTATAACAGAAAACAAACTTATTGGCAGTAGTTTGAAGTATAATTTCTCATCTACAACTGATATTAATGATTTTGGAAAAAAAACCATTTTTAGACAAATAAAATTTTGCAAATCACGTAATACCTACATAACAAAATTTTAAACACATCATAATAGAGCTAAGCCGCCGAATACACATCGATTATAATTTAATTATGTTAAGTTGAATGTACGAGAGGTGAATGAAATAAAAATCTGTTCGTGGCGAAGCCAATTAGCGTTCTTTTTTTATACTCAGAGGCGCCATATTATTTACCATCCGATGTAATAATAGGTTCATGGATATCAAAAAAAACATTGTTTGTAAAAGTAGCTCAAAGAAAGCTTCAAAAAGACCTTCGTAGATTCTGCTCTTAACAAATTTAAACTAATACATGAGACAGGCAGATGAAGTAGAAAACTGAGATTTAAAATATTTTTTTTAATTGATTAATTAATATACATCTGTCTGTGAATAACCAGATAATTATTATACACTTTTTGGACCAAGTTTTCAGCCACATAAGCAAAGAATTAGTTGAACAACTTCAGTTAATTTTTGCACAATAGTTACAATCAAATAAATGTGCATGCCCATAAGCAAGATTGCTTGACAGAATTACTAAACTTATTGTAATAATTAGATTGTTTTGATTTCTATTTAGGGTCAATATTATTCTGTGTGTCAAAAATGCCAAAAGTGACGATTATAATATATGCATATGTAATTACCTCTATTACGTCGTTGGTATGTATGAATTTGAATACCTATAGGTAATTCTGGTGTTGCAACCGAGGTGTAAAACAATCCATAATTTCACAATATATTAAACTTTCGCTGCCCTCTTTTGTTAGACGTTACTTTCGTTATAGCTGTAATCTTCAACAAGTTTCCGTACTATTTCTGCCAACGTAAATACGAAATTGATAGTTTTGTAACAATATAACAAATTCAATGACATCCCAGTAAACTGCATGCCTCAGATATATGTACATTTTCTCGTTGTAAATGCTGCTTTTCACCAATAGCAACATAATTTTTTAACCGATTCTTATTCAAAATTATTCCGCCAAAAAAAAAACCATTGCCATTTATGCATTTTAAAAGATTATTTTATTATGCATCAAACTTTAAAAATTATTCAATATTAAGGATTTCACTCCCACTGTCACGCTTTATAGTAGCCTGTAAACACAGTTCTAAAAAGATTCTGTTGGCCTACTTGTTGCATTTCACTTATTTCCGTCAAATAATTAGAATTTACATTGATCTGTCCAAAAGCTTCGGTACCGCTCATTGTTTCCTTACGATGTGAGCTCTAAAGTATATTTCAATTTTTTGTCTTTGTATGCCTGCCACAACAAAGGTTGTTTTTTAATTTACACGTCCTCATAAACCGGATATAGTTTTGCGCTATTTCTTTTTTGCCTAAAAGATGTGATTTAAAAGAAACCTGCCTGCACTAAGCTTTTTAGGATGTTCTGATTAGAATCTTCCGGTTGGCTACATATAATATTTAGTACAAATTTTATTTGATCATTTGCATGCAAAGATATTTCTAACGAAATTCTATGCATCCTGCAATGCCTTCGTTTATTTTGTACGGTACTGTAAATTTCCACAAAAGCTCAACATTCACACAGTTTTTATGTAGTCGTAATTAGATCCAAAAATTTATTGCAATGATGTGAAAATTGTTAAGTTTGACAGTGTAATACTATGTTGGAGACTTGTAAGTTCTTCTAGCAATACCGTATAAAAGTATATACACTTATGCTCATATAATTAAGTCAGTCATATATGTTTAATGAAAGTTGCAAAAAATAAACGGTTTTATTAGGAAAACAAAAGGAAAATGATTACAGTTAAAGTAATGGGGTTACAGTTACTATACTATACAGTTAGTATTTCCTTCGAACTCGTTTGTGTCGTATGATTTCTGCACATTTCCTATACATTGAACATACTAGGGAATGACATTGGGCTGGAGTGATTTTGTACCATTCATCTTTGATTAACTCCCACAATGAAGCTTTATTTGATGGCTTCCTCGCTGCAACTCCACGTTTTATAATGTCCCGCAAATTTTCAATCGGGTTTATGTCAGGACTTTGCGCCGACCAGTCAAGCGTCTTATATGATTGGTAATTATCCGGTTCTTAACGACCCGAGAGCAGTACTTAGGGTCGTTATCTTGCTGAAACACCCAAGCTAGCGGCAAATTGTCGGTATAGTCGCTTCAAGTTTTCGTCTAAAATGTCTCTGTACATAATACCCGTCATTTTGCCCTGAATTTGTATTGTGGGACCTACGCCTGATGAAGTAAAGCGCCCCCATATCATTACCGATGAACCACCGTGCTCCACTGTTATCTTTGTGTATTTAAGGTTTAGTTCTGGTGTAGTTCAGAAGTGGTGGTTGTCTTACATATGATCTTCCGTCATTTCCAAACACGTTAAACTTTGACTCATCACTCCAAACTATCTGTTTGTAAAAATTCAAGTCCTTGTGCAAATGTTCTTTGGTAAAAACCATTCTTTTCTTAATATTTTTCTTTTACACGGTTTACATCGTGCGATTGGCCCATGTAAACAATTTTCTTGCAGTCGTCTAGGGACAGATTGTGCTGAGATTTTTACACCGTGTTACGTTTCCATTTGGGCCCTGATTTTACTTGAAGTCAGAAAAGGGTCTGACTTGCTCAATCTAACCAATTGTCTATCAGTCGTCATTGTTGTTTTTCTAGGCTTCTAACGCGGTAAGTTATTGAAAGTTCCGTTTTTCTTGTAATGTTGGATAGCATTATTTACCTTTCCTCTCGAAAAGTTCAAAGTTTCGTTACTTTAGCAACGCTTTGGTGTTTTGCGAAGCATTCCCGTATGATCTTCCTTTCACAGGGATTAGTGCGCTTGTTTTTACCCATTACATACTTTTAAATATTAATATTTTATTAAAATTTAATACAAAATACTGCAATAATTTGATTGCAAAACAAAAACCGTCGCACAGAAAGCCACGTAAGGGTTTTTACGGACAATGACTTAATTCTGTGGGCACTCACGTGGACTTGCGTGGATGGAACGCCCTTTGGGCGCAAAGCAAACACTACATAAATTTTTTACGCACGGCATTGATAAACTTATAAAGATAGACTATTATGCTATATGCATAGATACATACATATAAACGCCAGTGGTTGCTCTTTTTTATTTTTTGCATCTTCAGTTTATTGTAACTTAATTATATGAACACAAGTGTATGTATAGAATATCACTGTAATTACACTAAATATTTTGGGAATAAATATAGTAATATTATTATTTTTAGAAGTTACTTACATATCAGTATAAACCTTCCAAAATAGACCTTTGAAGGAATACAGGATAATTAAAATTACATTTACAATTACTTACATAACATACATATTAAGTCTATAATAATAAATTCCATTACATATTTCAAGAAAATTTCCTGTAAATACTGATAATTATAAACAAACTATTTGGTAGCTGTAATTCCATAATTAAATAGACAATACTATAAAATTATTTTCATTAACAAGGAGCTCGTTTGCGATAATGTGTGTCATTACAATAATTTCATATAAATGAAATATGTTGCTATAGTGCAACAGGTTATATCTATAATAATTTTACGGTATGAATGGCCGGACAATGTGATTGTAATGTCACTAGCGGTAATATTAAAAATTAATTTAGAACAAGGCCTGAAGGCTGAATTTTTCTCATTCGTAGTAGCGTGAGTTCAACACACCTTCGCAGTCATACTGAAAAATGTATAATACTGGCTTTGCTTGTTACGATCGAATATCAACCTTAACGACTTTTCCAATCTTGGAATTCTTCATGGATAACGTATAAATTTAATTTTATTGTTTCTAGGTAAAAGTGTTTCGAAAGGATGATCGATATCTTGATATAACTGGTAAAACTGATAGACAGAGTCATACAATTTATAAGTGCAGCATATTACACAATACAGAGAAGAATGTGTGCTGTATGTTTGACAGTATTCCATAAGTTTTGTATACTTCTTTTTGGGAAATAAATGTTTATTATTATTATTATTGGGTACAATAACTGTAACGTGTGTGTGATTATGGATTGATATAATAATTGAATAGTTTAGAAAGATACGTGATACTTGGTTATTTCTTTGGTCATTTTGTAAATTATTTGTGAAATCATAATAGTTTTACATTAGTTGAATTGAAAGCAAAATTAAAAAAAAATTGTTTCCAAATACATATTATGATCACCAGCCATTCCAAACCTACCATTAAATTAACTGTAGACTGTGCTAATAGTATTACCAGAGTGATCTAAATTAAGTAGGTACACAGACTTCGTAAGTCCTTTATTTTGAAGCTATGTCATCTATAAAATTAACAGATTTATTGTACTTTTTCCACTGGTTAGAAATACTGGGTTGGAAAACACCATCTAATTATAAAACAATATATGTACATATATAAAACATATGTGTTTTAAAATTGTTAATTCTATTTCCAATGTTCCAATCTTTGCGCCCTAATGCTCTTTGTGTTCTTTTTTGATATATTTCGAATATTTTTTAATAGAACCCCGCTGTCTACTTCATGTAATTCTTCTAGAACTGTATTAGGTAACTATAGATTTGATTCTTAAAATACTTGAATGAAATCAGCCTATTACTCTTACTTAATACTAATACTTACCAATTTATCTGCTGTTTAAAGAATTTCCCAAAAAACGACTAATTGTGAACAGGTGCTCCATCTTTCATCATTACACTACTTCGAGTTAGCCTTGAAGGAAGCCTTGAGGAAAAGAAACTTAAAAGCTTTCGTTAGTTACAGCTCACCAGTAAGGTCAATTTTAGTTTAGCTTAACTGAACAAATGGAACTCTATTCAAATGAGTTTCTAATTGTAACGTAAGTAATGCAACGCTTTAATTTCAGTCACAATCAGGATACACAGACACAGGTATGTCGATGACCATCACGTCATTACGAAGCATTAATTGTTAAATACAAAACCAGCGACTTTAACCTCTTTTGAAATATCGTAAATTTCAAATGTAATTTGCTTCGCACCAACATTATGCGCGGTTTTGACAATATTTAGTTCTGAAACGAGCATACCTGTATCTGTGTATCCTGGTCACAATACTACACGCATTCATGTATGTATTAAAAAGATGAAGAAGCTATACATCAAATTTGCAAGCTTTCATAATTCTAACACGATCTCAATTTAACAAATGTTTCGCTCCTCTTATTGCTTCACCGATAGACGGTCATTATTAGACCGAACTCCTTTGGTAGTTCACCGTACCTGTTTATCGTCTTATAGTAATTACATATAAATTCGAGATACGTTTGCAACATGTGGTGGATGCTCAGTTCGTCTACACGTAAATCATTCGCCCCGTTCAAATTAAAAAGTCTAGCGAGTCCTTGCAGTCATTATTCATCACTTAAGTCGTAATAATGGTCGGACAGTATAGTATCGCGTTTTTACTCTTGTATTATTATTATTGTTATTTTTAACCTCATGGATGTCGTAAACGTAGCCCCACTATATTACGTTTGAGATAACGTTCTTGCTACCCATAGCGATAACATTAAATTTATCTTTACTACACAGTTACTACTGTAATCTACAAGGTTATTTTTTTCTCGATTGTTTCATTGATGTTTTACAATGCTTGCTTGCTATTACGGCGAGATATTAACGAGTCGTTTTTAAGGAGCTAGAATGTTCAACACTTTGCAGTCATTACTCATTATATACAGAAAATTGATAAAAAAAGTTTAAATTGTGTTAACGTAAATCTTATCGCAGTGATACTTTGTGAATGAAACTGAAATTGCGCGAAGATATTGCATACCCTCGTAGAAAATTATAATTTTTTTGTAAGTTTTTTTGCTTATAGAGTTTGATTCTGCTTTTATTCTAATATTTTTCAGAGTTGATCAACTACTATAACATTCAAATTTACTCATTTTTATTGGAGACTAAATCGCTGTTTCCACGAAAATTCATATGAATCGCAATATATCCTGAGGCATTGTTAACTATGCAATAAACTTTAAAAGATATTTAAACTTTAAATATCTTTTAAACTTTAAATATCTTTTAAAACAAATTATTGCGTGAGTAACTTTCAAATTACGAGTTAATTTCCTTTAAATTACTTCAAGTATAAATGTAACTACGTTATTATTTCGAAGCGATGATCATTAATTATGTATTCTTTTATAATACAGTATCATACAATAGAAACTTTGTAATCAAGGTCGAATAGCAATTTCGAACATTTTTGAGAATTTACAAGAATACTATAAACATACAAACAATTAAGACTTGTATTCTAATTGCGATTTTCTTGCTGTAGTTAATCTACATTTATCAATGTAGCAGTTAGATAGTATCCCTTAAAAAACGTGTTTGCCTATACCTCGCATCCTAAATTACCTATTTGTGTGTACATCTTGCTACACCAGCTGTTATTCGTGCACGATGTATTCCAGTTTTGTCGATCCTTTTTAAGGGAAACGACCTCATTATTAACGGAGCATATACATGCTGTACACACTTGTCGCGTCCATCCCATATGTACTAGGAAACAATCCCTATTCTCTTAAATCCGGTTCCGGAAACACTGGTCACGTGGACCTTCGACGAAAGCTCTTCAGTCCAGTCGCGTCGTCCATTCTTCACGGTATAATCCTCCCTATTAATTTCTTTCTTTTGAAATGGTAAAGTTTTTTGTAATACAGTAAAGCTCATCGATAAACCAGTTTTTGATCTGTGATGTTGCCTTTTCATATACAAATTCGAACGAACGTCAGGTCAGTTGTGAGTGACATTTGGTAGACGCCGACGATGCTGCCAACTTCGTTACGACATATAAATGAATACGTTTGTTTAGTTTTGAATAATGAAGCACAGTATTGTAGGACATTGTTAAATTCCGGCCATTATTGTTTTGGGGCGGCTTTCTCGTTCAAAACAGTAGTGGGCAACGACCGGCTTTTTACGGTAACCCCCTTTTGTTGAATGTTTACTTTCCGAAACGAGTTTATATTTATATACTTTTTATCATAATGTTTTGAAAGTGTGTTTCGTGCTAATTTTTGCGAATTGCCGAATTTATATGCTTTCTCCATTTAAATGGCATAATTGAAATGGAATATGTAAAAACGACTGTAAATAATACTATTCAATTGTATGTAAGGACGATTGCATTGAAATTTAAAATTACAATGTATGTATAAAACACTACGTTACGTTCAAGGAAATAGCAATGGCAATTGAAATTATCAAAACTAGGTCGTATAATTACATGTAATGCTGTATGAATTGCAAAATTATTAGGGAGATTACCCTCTCAAATGTGACATTACGGTTTAAAATATCGTAACCACAATGATTGCATTTTAATAATAATATTTCTCTAATTATGATGTAATGGTATGAAGGATAAACACGTTTAGATATTTTTTGGGTATGATGTTTATGTATGTGAAGATTTTAATTTTAAGTTTCAATTACAATTCAGTGGTTTGGATAATTTTATCAGAACTTTTTTGTTTACATTGTGACTTAATTTATATTCATTTGTAATGCCACGTTGCCATAATATTTAAATACATTTGCTAGCTGAGAACCTTACAAAGACTTCATCTGATTTAATGGTAGTATCGGCTTCAGGGAATACAAGTGGTTCTCCGTTGTCAAGTCAGTTTCGGGGAAACATATCGACGCCTGGAATTTGAATAAATTTTGATTCATGCGTTTCTTCAGATGAAAATAGTTTGCTTGCTTCTTCCAATTTTTTAAAGACTTGTTTCCTTTCTTTTTTCAAAAAACGTTTTCTTCTTTTTGTTCTATTCTCTATTTCTGGAGTATCGGTGTGAACAGTTGAATAATCGGGTTCCGATTTCTTTCAGTTACATTTATCGTTTGTTCTTTTTATACTCAAAGTTGACTACTCGTCAACAAGTGCAGAAACTGGTGAATATGGTACCTGATGATATGAATGCAATGAGAGAAACTAAAGCTCTTGTATGTATGACTACTAACAACTTATTTTACCTTTTTGTGCAACAGAACTGTAATTGTGTGTGAAAAATGTAGGAGTGTTATGCTGACTAAACAATGACAATCCCATCAAACAGTGTTTTCTAATTTCTTGTTATGATATGCTGTCATAGAGGCCTATCGGCTTGTTTAGTATTCCAGGATTCTGGATATTTTCATGTTGGTTTCAAAGCCAAGGCATATTGTTTTCCGAACATTTAGATAATTAACATTTGATGTCTTTCTCCTCTATAGGAGTAAGTATTTGCTGCGGAGTCTATTTAATTTATATTTAATCTAGCTATCTGTTCGATCGTATTTTAAACTGGATTCATTATTTAAGGTGATAAATCTTTAGTTTACGATATACTGTACTTTTATATATACCGTAACTTAAAGCTACTCTTCCATTGCACTCCCATTGAATAGGAAAAATGAATATCAATTCAATTCATACAACCAAAGATTTTACCTACGCCATTGTATCAAAATGCGTTAGGCACTACACCGCAAATTATAATTGAAGTTGTGTAGATGTAATCTTTATTTGTTAACTCTAATTTAAGGTATGGTGCTCATATTATGTAAATTTTTGAAAGTATGGTATGTTAAATTTCGAAAGTATTGTATATAGTTACTACCAGTAAATCCATAAATCCGCCATAATTCTAGAAAAATTTAAAATACAAATTCCTCGAAATAACTATACCGATATTTGTACGGTATGCAGGTATATGCTGAACTGGATTTCGTTCTTCCGATTATATAAAATTGTAATGTAATTTGCGGTTGTAAATAATGGCGTATATTGTGCGAGTTAATATTATCGCAAATTCTACCTCTAATACTTTAATCTCCTGGGTATTATTTTGAAATTGTATGCTTTGGCCGTTAAATGTAATGCAATTTGAAAGCAAAGTTCGGTCCTAGAATCGAATTTCTTGCCTCATTCCGCCGCGATAAAATTTATAGTTCTTGTACTTTGTAATTTAACTTTTATTGAGTAATTGTTGAATTGGAGATTATCTGACCAATCGAACGGTTTGCGCGTATAAAACGAACAATAAAGATGCAATAAGATATCAATCAATTTGGTGATGTGTATGTGTGCTGTTATATCACGCTATCACTAAAGAATTACGATAAAAAATTGACGAAATGTAACCTTAACAAGTAAAATAAATTAACTCAAATTAATTTTGGTTAATAAAAGGATTCATTCATCCATAACTACCTTGGGAAAAAATTATAGTTAGAAAAGGTAAAATGCAGTGATTTTGATATTTATAACGGAAAAAATCATTTAAAGAGTAGTGAACTAAGTTATTAATCTAATTGACACGCTATATATATTTAAGTGTAATTTCTTTGAATTAATAACTATATATCCCTAAAAGGAAGTTTGAAAAGGTAACACTTTTCCCCTTTTCGATACTTTCTTTCACGATAGTTTATTCCAGATTTCGCAATTTTTTACGGCCATACAATTATTTCTTCACTTTTTTACGATTAAATCTTAATTAAAATTATTCGTGCAAAAAACCTACATTTAAAAATAATCAAGGCTTTCTAATTAACTCGCTACATATTCCACATAAGCTGGTCTTCAAGATTGCTCGCTCCACTATTAAGCTTTCTTCATAATGCAGCAGGTAATCAAATGAGAACATTATTTGGTGTAATTTGGTTAATGCACTTTCGAAAAATGTACTTCCCTCACGGCAAGAATGGCGATACACTGATGTAAGAGGAGCGAGAGAAGTTTTCGCACTGTAACATTCTTAATTTACAGAATTGATCGTTAAACCTGTTTTTACAGCGAAGAACTCACTCGCCTTCTCCATTCTTATTTCATCGTTCCACGGTACACTATACACACATACATATATAGCAGACATCGTTAATTTTAATTCTATCTCTTACGTTAGTCATTACCGAGTTATGCATTTGTGATTATTTCTTGCGAAATTGACGTCACGTCGGTAGTTATTAATTCGTTTTACCAAGCAGCCTGTTTCTTACAAACGTCGGCTGTTCCATGTATTCCCTCCTTTTCGTTGGCGGTGTGGTATATCTGTCTTTCACACTCGTGCAATTTCGCTTCCTTTCGCTGGATCTTTTTCAAGTTGTAGTACGTTGCCAATACAGTCACCTGCATAAATGTTTGGAAATAATAACTTCTGGAGGTTATAACATTAAATTGTTATAGACCAGTTAATAACGTCTTTCTCCTTGAATTCACTGTATTGTAAAGTATTCAAATGTATACGAGCTGAACATATGTGAATTCAGAGATAATGAGTACAGTAACTTATTATAATTATGGTTGTAAATTGTAGTTTGATGTTATTAAATGATGATTCTAATAAGCGGACACGGAAATCATAGCCCGCATTTACAAAAAGTATATAGATACTTTTTTTTTTCATATGTATGTACATACACCAGCGTCCAAATAAATCAATATCTTGGACATATTTCGTAAATAAACGCAATAGTATTGCGTTTATTTACGAAAAAACTTTCTTAAAAACATAAAGAGATTGGTTTATAATTTCTTTAAAATAATAATAATGAAGGCAGTAAGAAAGCCGACTTCTTTGAATGAAATAATTGAGAATTTGTAACACTCTTCCATTTACGTCTGTAATAGTTTGTATCTCTCTCTGCTTCGTTGGTAGATAATATTCTCCAGCTATATGTATAATGTTGGTTATTAATGAACAATGATTTCAGATTTACTTTGAATGTTATTTAAGTCGTCGTCTCGCTAAGCATCTTTGGACACTAACCTTCTTTACAAGCTTTACATGTTAACATCGAAGCTTCATTTGCGAAAGTTATACATCGTGTATATCTCTTACGTATTTACTAACAATACTAATCTTCCACAAGCGAAAGTGATCGGCAGACGTAGGGAATCAAATTACTCGCAAATTGGATATTGTATGTACACGTAAACTTCTACAAGCTATACTCCTTTATGATTCTTAAGAAGAACATTTAATAATTGAACGCTATTAATTCGATTTGAAAGATGTACACATAATTGCCGGTATTCAATAATGTTGTCGTTTCATTAAATCGGCTGTAAAATGTGAAAGTCGGTTACTAGAGATGGGAAAAGAATGTTATTTATAAATAGAAATTGCGTTTTGAAAGAGAGGATTATTTTTGCAAAGAAAAATTGCTACCCAATTATATCCATAGTGTTTAGAAATGGGTGTTGTGTAACGATTTAATATGTACAGTTCGTTTTAGAAATGAATAGATCAAAAATGACTCGACGTAAGGTAATTATCTATCTAGAATTGCAGACTTCTTACAGCACAAATTAGGACATCTTTTTTTCTTCGTATTTGTACATATAATATGTGCACTTATATGTCTTGATAAGTGTTACCGGAATATGGAGACGGAGATACCGTTACATTTCCATGAGGCATGAGCTTGTACATATTAAGATAAAAACTGGTTATCTATAAGAACACCTTTAGAAATGTCATCGAATGTGTAACTTGAGATAGTTATCCCAGATATAGATTATAACCACAGTTAATTGTCCAAAGATAGCGCATACCAACACTTCAGCGTCAAAATTTGTACCAGAAATTCTATAAGTTTCTAGTAAATTTCTAATGCTTATAAGTTTATTATTATCATAAAATATAATCATTTGTCTTTGTGTTAGCTTAAATAGTACATATATACAATCATCGTAATAATGATTAATATACATATTTTGTTTAACGTATTTTCCGAAACGTGTGATGATACTGGCGCAAACAGTTACGAACAAGAGATTATCGGTGAATGCCGCCCAAAACTATTCGCATTCAGACGCGTCACGTGTGAAAAATGCAACGACTTCCGTCAAATAGGTTGATACAGTCGCTGCGCGCCAAGGAACGTTTTCTGAACAACTAGACGTCGCCGTGTTGTGTTGTAACTAGACATTATTTAAATTTAAACTGTGTAGACGTATGCAGAAGATTGCACATCCCGATATACAGACGTTTGTGCAGTCGTTCGCAGAAATGTCTGTATATTTGATGTGCGGTAGAAATGATAATAAACAGTGGCAGATTATCTTGCTGTTTATAGTAGCGTAAGTAGGTAAGTACAAGTAATAGAAAGTTTTGATAATCAAAATATTGTTGTTATAATAAAATGTATGTCGTTGTGTATGTTTAGATGTTGAGAATAGTTGACAATAATTTAATCGGAAACTAATAAACAGACAGAAAACAGTTACAAAATTTTAAGTACATTTTCTTTGAATACCTTCTTTGAGAATTTCTCTATTTTTTTAATTTATTTATTAGTATATCCATTTTAAAATTATCTAATTCCTAACATATTAAAACCATATTGATCATAGTCTAATAATTAATGGTTTTAAGGTTACTGTCAATAATTGGAAGTTAAATCGACTATAACCAACTGTTTTGGCTTTACCCGATGTTGACTTCTGCATGTAATTGCGCAAAGCTCGCAATATCACTGGCTCATTGAAATCCAAAACGTCGGGGGTTTTAATATGCTGATTTGTTCGATTGTTAGTTTCATCATATACCAAATATGTATACCCTTGCTATGGAACAATTTCTTTCAAAGATTGTAAGATGCAAATCATGTGCAGTAGCATCAAAGACTTTGGTTAGAGAGATTCGTAGAGAGGGAAGATTCGACTGATCTGGGACGTTAACTGGGTAACGGCGATGTGTGTCAATATAGTTTTCCGGATCCGTGTAACTTGGCAGAGAGTCGGATTCGAATTCGGATTTTTGTGTTACTCATTTTCATGTAAATGATGTAGCTCAGTAACTGGATGCATTTGATTTGTCGCTGGAGCATTATATAATACCAACGGTTTAGTAATTGATGGGGAATCAATTCAGAAGTTCGGATATCAAATTATCTGCACCAAGTGATGCATTCTTTCCATAATGTGCCAAAATTGTTTTTTTTGCAAATTTTTAATTTACGAAATTTAATTCTTAATTTGCTGCTTTAGTCACTGAGTTTTGCTCTCACAATGGAATTATAACACCATTCAACAAAGCAGCAGCACTTGCTCTCATGTAATATGTGTTAAAGTACAGTAAGTTCTTGCTGAAAGTTCAAATGACGTGAAGAACGAAAAATACCTCACAGCGACCCGCACGCCCTCTTCCTTTTTAATCTGGTAAAATCATGCAAGGACCTTTTTGAAGAAGATATATCATGTTTCCAGTTGATATTTTATGTCGTTTTACAAATCGCCAAACATATTTTTAAGGATGCAGTTTTTACATCCTTGAAACCATCAAAACCAGAAGAAGAGGATTAGAACTGGTTAAAAGTAATTCTAACTCTGTAAGATATCTTTGAAATGAGTTTTAAACGTCCTTAACTAGCCAATTCCGGCTTTGGTCATAAACATATAGATAACCTACACAGTGTTTTCATGGCAATACTAGTGTATTGGTGCCTTCATATGGTCCAGCTCTAGCAAATCAGTATCTTCTAAATTAGTTATTATAATTTCTCAGAGTCGCGCCTTAAGCTTAACACCGACTATAGTTGTGTTTTGTCAGTAAACATATGCTGCTATCATAAATGTATATATGTATTAATAACATTTAGCTTATATGCTAATAATTTCTAGTAACGCACATCTTAAAATAATCTTGCAATGTAACTAAAGACTACTGACTTGCTATTTTAAAATTTCAATAACTAAGAATCACTTGACATAAATCTTAAATATGGATGTTTTGATTTCGAATTATTCAATTATTCCAATTTATTTCATATTACTTTGTGGGAAGCGACATCTAATATATTGATATGTAAATAAATTTCCTCTAAATGGTACACCTATTATACTCGGCAAATTTATCGCATTATCGTTCATTTACCGTCTCCTCTGCGTACACATAGACATAAAAATAGAACCGGTCTTAGTCTTGAGGTCAAGGCAAAATTCTATAGACGAGGCGCTGTTTGCCATTTGCAAAATTGCTTTCATACGAAATTTATCTCCGTAATAAAGGCTCACATTTCGCTACTGGATTATTAAACACTTTTGGCAACATACGAAGTATAAGTTTCGATTTACACGCCGTAATTGTTCTAAGAAATAAGATGCGGATTGTTAGATTGTGAGTCATCCTAAGTTAATTAGGATGTTTTTAGGAAATTCCAGTGACATGTTCTCTTAGAAAAGTGTGTTGCTCAAAAACATTACCGGTTAGCAGATCATTTGCATTTTAGTGTGAAACGAATGTAGGTTGCATATTTGAATGTATACAGTTTATCTGCTTAGTATTTAAGATGCAAAAAACAACAAGTTTTTCTTTTTTTAGCATTAAAAGTTTTATTTTTGGCGTTGAAAACCTTCGCACTTTTTAATCGTTTTTTATGGAAAATTTCATGGTTTGTACTTGTGTGTTCCGAACTGTTACGTCTTCTTCGAAGACTTCTTTCAATGTTATAAATGTTGTATACTGTTGGTGCCAACATACGAAAACACGTACAGAAATGTTATTGCAGCTTCCATATTACTCCAGTTTCTTTACGTTATCCGCCCGCCATACCTGTTGATTAACCTAGTAAGAATGAACAGTAAATTTTTGTTTTATTCTGGACTGGACAGCCGCAGTTCTGATCAAATTTCTTTCGTATAGATTTATATTATATTTATGTAATGAATCGAATTACAACAATTTTTATAGCTTCTATTACATATTTTCCCCCATCCTATAAACGTTTCCATTAGGTCGTAAAGTTCCTCTCGTTTCGTTGAGGATCACTGCTTTTTCGACTTTAATTTCAGCATTCCAAACGCTTCGTATTTGTCTTTTTTTTTATTTATTAATATCGTAACTACCAGTTCTTTCTCTTCGTCTCTCATCTCGTTTTTTGGGCCCGAGAAGCGCAGAGTCCTATCTAAATTCAACTCATCATACAAGAGGTGGTCGTTAAACGGCCTCGATGCGTCATTTTTCTGTTGATTTAGCCGACGAGCACCTATAAATAAGATTCGCGGGCTACACTTCGTTCGGCCTTAATCACATCTTTCTCGCTGCAACGATCGAGACGAAGTCGATGACTGCGGTGGTGGTGGCATGTCGAATTTAAACTCGTCGTCGGGCGCCGTTCTTATGGACGACGCAGCGCGACGGATGCGAATTTCTCTTCGGTACGGTCTGCGTTTGGGTGCGGTCACGGTTTCAGGGCGGTGGCCTTATCTGAGAATCAAACAACAGACGTATCATAAATTACAACGGAAGGATTATTGTTACATAGAAAAAAGATCATGATATCTTCGATGATTCAATAGTTAAATGAATTAATTGATTTATAGGTCTAACTGACATAAAGCCGCTTCAACGAAAACATTGCTTAACGAAATTGTATTTCCTCACTTAAGCAGTTACTTTCGTAACGTGTACATTTTTGAATATAATTTTTTGCGATAATAATATGGAATAAATTATGTGACAACATGCGGGTCCTAACAAGTGTATAGGATGTGCTGTCGTTGTTTTTACTAAATTATTTTCCTTGATATTAGGACGATTTTAGACAAACGACAAACTGTTCTCACCTTATAATGTAAATAATGGAAACAACTAACCAACAAATTCTGAATTCTGTGAAAAAGTGGGTAAAAGATCCGAGTTTTAAAAGTTGTCCTAATTTATCGCAGTTTTCACCGGTTTTATTAAATTTTGATGTCAGATGCTACTTTAATTCTAGAGCGATTCCCTTTTAATATTTACTTAATTCTTTTAATATTTATTAAGTATAGATAGAGGTATTTATTCTATGTTTATGCTTTTTCTGTTCTTTTTTTCGTTTAATCTACTGTTTACAATTTATCAACGGTAATACACATGTTGTAATAATTTCGGCAGGCAAGGTGGGATTTCCCCTTATACTTAGATAAACTTGATGTTTTTTTTTTATTTCTGCAAACATTGATGCAAACAGGATGATATTAATCCCACTTGTAAATTTTTATACACTCCAGTATTAAAGGAAAAGTAAGTTTTCATGCAACATTTTAATTTTGCTGAACGAATATCTATACGATGGATCTGACGTCTTCATTAATGTAAAAGATGACTTGCATTGCGCACAATCAACGGCTGTTGATATTATTAAGTAAGTATTATATCTGAAGATGTAAATGTCACAACAATCTATTTTCGAATATATAGGCCGAGAGTGGATCGTGACAAATTTTCATCCGGGTGCAATTTATGCATACCAAAATCTGATTCTAAATAGTATAGTTTTGTAGAGTGCAAATTAGATGATCTCCACGAAGTAGGAGTACGTGCAAATAGAGGAAATAGCGTGAAATATTTATCGTAATACCCAAGTTTATCGCTAGTTTTTATGTATCAAGCCAGAGGTATTTATTCTATGTTGATTCTGTTTCTGTTCTTTTTTTTTTCGTTTAATCTACTGTTTACAATTTTATCAACGGTATACCTGTATGGTGCAGCCTGTTTAAAATTTGCAACCTTTTTTTTAAATTTGTAATCGAAAAAGTGCAGAAACTTTAGATGGCTGTACCCTAAAAGTGGACACCTAGGTCGCCAAATGTGTGTAGTTCTGTTAATTCTAAGGTGCAGCCTATCCAAAGTTTGTGGTTTTTTTTAATTTTCCACTGTAAAAATCGTAGAAACTTTAGATAGGGCTGTACCCTAAAGGTGTACAGATACATTGCAAAATATGTGTAGATCTTATATTTGCAATTACATATTAGCAATCTGCAAAGTTCCCAGTGTTTTATTGTATCAGAAAAACTGTAGAGATATGAAAGATTAATAATTACATAGACAAACAGCGGAGAAATTTGAACCGGTTGCTGATAAATTTTCAAAACAACTTTGTCTGAAATGTCAAGAAGTTTTGTAACTACTTCCACCAACAGATAAAGGATAGAATTTTTATTATATACTTAATCCTAGAGTGCACACCTAAAAATGTTTACACAGAGATTGGTCGCTGAGCATCGGAGGGCCGTGATGTGCATTCTGAGGTTAAGGACATACAGTGTCGAACATCAGTTAAGCAACTGCATGGTTGTGTAACAGTTAGAGGCAATTGCGCTAACAATATTAAAGGAAGTCATAAATTTATTTAATAACATTGAAACTACAAATATAATACACATATAGTTAAAAATAATATTTCGTAAATCAACTTTACTCTTTGAAAATCAATGAATAATTGACTTTTACTAAATTTCAGCGCGACAAAAATTAAGGAACTTTTACTATGCAACCCGAAGAAAGTCTCTAGTTCTGTGATTATCACAAATGTGATCGTAGTTGCGTTTAATCTTACAGAAGTTAGTGTTATATTGGCTGTTGTTCTGTACGGTGAAGTCCCAACGCATTTGTTCAATATGTCACAAAAAGTGTATCGCAACGATTTTATCACAAATTGTGAAAATGCATCAGAATGGAGAAGCTCGAAGCATTATTAGTAAGCTGTCTGACATCAGTAAATCAGTTGTGTCACTTATCATCAAGCTATATACCGAAAGAGATACAACAGTTAGACCAGTACGTTCAGGACGTCCACGAAGCACTACCAGAAGAGAAAATATTTTAATTACACAACAATGTCAAAGTAATCCATTTCTGCCAGTAACTAAAATAAAAGCTGAACTGGAGTTGCATATTAGTTCCCGAACAATTCAGGGTCGTTTAGTAGCAAAAGGTCTATACAGTAGACGCCCAGCTAAAAAGCCTTTATTAACTAAGAAGCAACAAATAAACCGCCTTAATTTTGCAAGAGAGCATTTGAACTAGACTGTTCAAAAATGGAACACGGTGTTATTCAGTGACGAATCTAAATTTAATCTGGTAGATTTTGCTGGTATGAGCCTCGTAACACGCCCTGTTAACACAAGACTTGGTTCCAAATATTATAACACAAGTGTAAAACATCGGGGTGGAAGTGTGATGGTGTGGCGATGTTTTCCGGCAATGATGTAGGAGCGTGCAGCCCTTGTGCAAGGATGGACAGAAATTCGTCAAGGTACAATACAGAACCTTATAGAATCAATGCCAAAGACGGTATGCAGCAGTAATAAAAAACCACGGTTATGTGACTACATATTAATTTTTGTGTGGTTGCTTAACTTTTGTCGCGCTATTATTAATGAACAAACCGTTATTTATTATTCATATGCCCAATATTCTTGTATAAATAAATTTTGAGTTGTTTTTATACATTTTGATATCTTCATTTGCAAATTCCTACATTAAATTATTTACTGTTTCTAACAGTTGATAATTATGAATAAGTTCTATACAAAGGTGCAGTTGCTTAACTTATGTCCGTGACTGTAAATGCAAAGATTATCTTCATCTTCGTGATCTGTAATTCTATGGCAAATTTCCACAAGTCGTATATTTTATAACTGTAGCCTAAATCAAAAATTAGCAACATCTGTTCTATCCAGATAATAGTTTATTCGTCATTGACATTGAACCTCTCCTTCGGTTATATTAGCAAATTAGTAAATCAAAGTAATAGACGAATCTTGCTCATTGTTTTCAAAATGTGTCAATATAGACTCTATCATATCACGACTGTAATATGAAACAATAAATTATAGCTCTGTAGTTTATTGTTTGACCTTACTTCCGAGAATCTAATATAATATGTATACATAAACTATGAATTATTTGAAACTTTATCATTAATAAAAACTGATTAGTTAATAGTGATTAAACAATAACATTACGTAATTTAATTATGTGTTCATAAACAAGAAATAAAGCTGCATCGCGTTTATATACATACGTAGTAAAATGAGCAACTACATATTTTATTTTCATTCAGTAAAACTTCATTAGCTTGGCCCCTAAAAAATGTATCACGTTTCTCCTAATCGTTCACACGTTTCGTCGTACGGATATCTGAAGCTCGCTCGCCTAGAGAAGACAATGTATAAACAATTTATTGTCAGTAGTATCTATGCAGTTAACATGTTTAAGACGTTTTATCTGAAGTTCAAACAAGCATGTTGTCGTTCTTGGAAGGTATGCGATGGTATGCAAAAAAAAACATAGCATCAGCTTGACTCACATGCATAGACGCCGCCGGTTTCTCTCAAGCTTCCACTCTTCTGAACCGGCAATTGGGCGTTTTCCCGCCAAGTGCGCGCGCATTTTACTCCATAGTACGAACACCTAACCGCGCGCATACTACTCTAGTACGATCGTTTTCTTTGGCTTCCATTAACACAGGTCTGTAATGGTTTATTTGCAAGGAAGTCGAACGTCAAACTCGATTATTTATAGTTTGTTAAAACTGATCGCTTCTTTCTTGGAACACATTATTGACATAAATAAGAAAATATCTGGAAATTCCAATATTTAGATGAATTATGTATGTGGAAAAGACGTTAAATAAATAAGTAGAAACACCTTTGCATAATTTTCATGGTATGTACTATTTTTCTTAAGGAGTGGTTTAGTGGGTAGAATATGTTATGTAATAGTTCTTTGTGAAGTGCATAATACCAGGAAGAAACGCGTATTTGTATGGGCTTAATAATAACTTAAAAATGTCGCAAAGTATTGTAAACCATTTATTGTAATGATTTTGCCAGTCCAGTACATGTTCAATAGAATAATATTTCTGAAACGTCATTATTATATTCTGAAATAAATGATTTGTATGATTTTGACCTACAAGTGAAAATTCCAAGGAATAAAAGATAACCTATTCCAGCTTGTCAATGTACATATGTATATATAAATATATTAATTACAGAATATCTAGGTAACAATTTAAATATGGTTTGGATAATAAACTATTCTACGGGATTTAATCACTTAGTATAACCATACCGTTTTCAATTAGTGGGAGAAAATCCAAACCAACGTTCGTTAAAATTGCGATCTCTGCCCAATGTTTTGACATCACATACATATGTATATCGTAATTTGTACCTTAGAAGCGAAAGCCAAAAAAGTAAACTTTTGGACATCCCAGCGTTATTCTGATGAAAGAGAATTCCGCAAGATTCAATTCAATTCCTCATGTTAAATAGTATTCTCTCAACATCTTAAAAATCTGCATCTATAACTTTACCCAGCAGATACATCTGCTGGGCTCGAAATAATAAATTTTGTACAGCCATCCTAACTATGCAAGGTTTTTAATCAAACTAAAAACAAGGAAAATGCAAACATTTTTGCATATAAGAAAATTGGTGACATTTTCATTCAGTATGTGATAGAATTTTCACATGACAAGTTAAATCATTACAAAATATATGCATTCTAGCACGAATGTAATATGAATAATAATAGACATCCGAAATATCGTACAATGATGTAATAAGGCATCTGTTTACAAGTATGTTTGCGTAGAAAATTCTATCTTCTGAACAATTTTTTCTAAAGTTAACAACCTACAAATGAAACGCTGCGAATATCTTTGTGACAGGTGCTCAAACATTTTGATGTAGACACAACATTGATAAATCTTCCTCTTTTTTCATTCATACATATTAGTCCGCTGAATCAGTCAAATACGAACAATTATTATTATTCATTATGTTTTTACTGCACAGTTTCTTTTGTATGTACCTAAATTTGACGATGGCCTTCTTTTTCAAAATAAATCAATAATATGTGTAATTGCATTTTAGTAAAAAGTTCTGAGTTCTGAGTTGGTTTGAAAACCAAATGGTTAACTTCTACAACAGATTTATAAATTAATTTGTGTGCATATTTACAACATTTTACAGTTTATCATAAATCTGCATTAAAATTCCTTTCAAATGAAACATTACTGTAACATTTGGCAGCTAAGTGTCTCAGTAATGTAGTGAATGAACAGGTTTTTCAAATTAATGGTATTGCTTTACAAGGCTGAAATGAAAGTGAGAATAAAATGTTAATTTCCAGTAATGGATATCTCCTTCTAACTAGAATTTCTCGTTTTAAATACCTTTTAATTTATTGTTTCCATTTACATTAAGAATGCCTACAAATTATATTTACGGAATCAAAAGAAAGCATATTTTATAAATTGTAAATTTAGTCCTACATCTTAATGAATACCTACACATTACGAGCTGAATAGATTCGTTTATCTAACGTTTATATTTCGATTAAAAATGAGTACGTTTTCCGTATATCTCGATATCTTAAATAACTATTATGTAATATTTATTTAGTAAAAGCTTTTTAAGCATCTTTATCTCCTTATGGATGTGGTTTAAATTTTCAATATCTCTTACTTCAGTTTTCACTTAAAAGATTAAATCTATTTAAAGATGATAAAAATATCCTATACTTCAAGTGTCGTAAATTAATTTATAAAAGTTGCTAAGTGTTCTACAACAAGGAACATAATTATAGTAGTGTAAAATAACCGCTCTTAGAGTTTATAGCGTTGAATCGAATCCATTGACGTGGAAAGTGTTCATATCTGTAATTATACAATTTTAAACGATATAATTTGCCACAGATATCGAGTATTATGTAGCTTAAAAGTTGTGATATATATGTAGATGACGAGAAAAGTTTTGCAATATGGTAGTTATTTACCGTTACACCTTTCTAAATGTGCAAATCTGTCAGGAGAAATATTTTGCCGGTTCTCTTTCGGAAGGTTGCTCCATACATATTTTCAATCACATACATTATTGGAAAAACACTGATTCTTCCAATTCCTTCAGTTCTCTTCAGTTCAAGGAGGGAATCTAAAGTCAATTGAAATTAGAAACTGAAATTTTTGACCTAATTCTTCTTGGCTGGAAGTAATTTTCGATAAACACACATCTTCAGACACACAGACTTTATTTTTTCTTTTTGTCATCATTGGAATACAGTAAAACCTGTGACTAGCGGCCACTAAAAAAATCAAAATTGTTGGCCGTTATTCAAAGGTGTCCGCAAAAGACAGAGGATG
>ML217884.1:2827-19274 GCA_004785975.1 Popillia japonica
TATTTGACATGATAAGCAATGTTGATCGAACAACATACGAAATTAACAGTTGAGTTGCTTTGAGGTAGAGAGAGAAGAGAAAAGGGAAAAATTTACTTTGAAATATTACTTATAATTAAATTTTAATTAATGATTAGAAAATGATATCAAAGGCTTTCACGGCCTGAGTTTTTATTATAAAGACTTGTACTACAAGTGTGTGTAAACCAAAATACAAGAAAAAATAAATAAAAGGAAATGACCTAACAAACTAGATATTTGTCCACTAAAGTAAGTGGCTTCTTGAGAATTGAAAGATGAATTGGGGAATTCAGGTCTGGATAACTCGATGTGTCAATCACTTAAATCTATAAAAACTTCGGACTTCAGAAGATCTTATTAATTTATTTTTTCGTTTTGTATATATTTACACTAAAAAGATGCGGTTATAACCTGAAAGCCCTCATAATACAAGTTTCGTAGAAATTGCACCTTTTTAAGTCTTTTCTCAATGACAAGTGCTGTCAAATTCTTAACATTCTGTATTCAATTGAACTGCAATTGTATTCAATTGAAGCTATGTAAATTTCTAAGTTCCCGTGGCATTTTACTAAATTGAAACGTACGCCATTAATTATTTGTTGATTTGGTGGGAAAATACTGAAAAAATTAATTAATCAAAAGTGCGAATTTTGCAACCAGAGCTAGAATTTATATAATTTTAGAAAAACATTTTCGAACACTGAAATACCATTGGCAGCCAAGTAATTAGCTAGGTGTCTGTAGTTATGTTGGACAGATTACGAGCAAAAGCTCATTAATGTATGGCAATCTGCAAAAATTTGGACCAATACTTTTATAAATATCCAATATACACCCTCTCTCAAAGTAAACAGGACTTTTTTTTTAAATAAGAACAAAAAAAAAGTCTTTTCCACAAAATTGGTTTATTTTATTCAAAGTAGTCCTCCTCGGCTTTAATACACTGATTTGCATGACTTAATAGCATTTCAAATGAGGTTTTTAGGTGGTTGTTGATGTGCATGGCTTCGAGAATGTTGATACACGACTTTTGGATGGCTGGAACGTCAGCATAACGCATTCCCTTCATTGGCAAATAATGTTCTCCGAAGAGATAGAAGTCGCATGGAATATGGGGAATAGTTGACCAGTAAATTGTGATTCTTAATCAAAAAATCGGCGATGAATCCGCGCATTATTGTTCAACAAACGCCACTGAAACGTTTCGGTAAACGTTTTCCCGAGATTGAAACAAAACTTAATATTCCATTCAGCAGCAATTATGGAAATTAATTGGTGTCATTTGCAGCAATAACATAAAGTAGCAAAGACTCATTTAGAATAACGGCACATAAGAAGATATTTAATTCATCCAACATTGTGGTAAACAACAGTCTTATGTTTCATATTGACTGGACATCGTTTTGATTTCTGGTTTGCTTTGCTTACTATCTTTTCTTCTTCTCCTTGCAGTTTCTACTTTGCAAGACGTACAGTTTGGTTAATAGTTAGCCCAAAAACAAAGCAAGTGTAGTTTTCGAGATATAGCTACATTAGCTTTGGCTTCTGAGCAAGTGTCATGTTCGGGCATAGCTTTGGGACAGTTTTGCTCACCGAAGTTGATAAGATTTTGAAGATTTTACGTTCTAAGTTCTGCACGTAGTTTATGTCAACTCCAAAATGTCTTTTTCGTTTTAGGACAGAGAGCTTCTTCAACATATGTCGGATTAAAATTTCTGTCATTTTGCCTTGAAGAAAGGCAGATTAGCTTCCACATTTTCTTAAGTAAGTCAATTTACACTGATACTAGTTCTTCTCAGTAATTTTTATTTCAGTCTAAAGGGTTTTTTTTGAAGTTTTCTTCTCAATTTTCTTTGAGGATCAAAGCTAGTCACACACACAAGTGCTTGGCCATTGTGGTTATTACAAAAGCGCTCTTCATTGTTTATTATTTACTCCAACTAATCTTTTTGATAAGTGATCAAAAAAAAATGCCACACAGTGTATAAAAATAGAGGAAGGTATACCTGCGAGAGACAGTTGGTAGCCATGCTCTTACAAACAATGTTCGAACACAGTGATAATCTAACTAAAATTGTAAAGTCTCTAATATGGAACAGAACAAGTTTCTATGTATGACAATTGATTAAAAAACTAATCAAGATATCATTGCATTTCGTTTGTTTATTCTACCGAATAATAGCTCCAGCTAATGTGAATGTTTCATAAGATCTCTTATGGGCAAACTATGCTTTAATAGTCCTCCCTCATTAAAGTCATGAAACCTTTACGTGGCTTTATCTTGTTAAAGAGAACATGAAATAACCATCTTTATTTACTTATACATTCTCATTTCAGAATAAGAGTTAGTGCACCTTCAACAATGTAATAGAGCAGTAAAACGGCATCGTTCCTTATACGACTCACGAAATGCATCTCACTGCTTTCTCTTCAACGTACACTGTATAAGTATATGACAAAGGAAACCGTAAATAATTCATAAAGAAAACGATTCCACGGAATGTGGGCGATTAAATACACGTTCGCGAAATGGAGATATCTTGTTTTCCGGCGGCGTATACCCGGAGAAAATAGCAATTCTAGCATCCTACTTACTCCGTTTACTCTTACAGTATCAAAAGGAATATATATGTGTATGTACATAGAAAGGGCTCTAAACATTCGACGAACGTAAACAATGATGGAAGCGAGCGTTCGCTACTTGAGGAAGTAACTAAGATTTGAGTGAATTTGTGTGATTTCCGCGAGTTTCTAAATATACTGCGGGTTTTTGTAAATATAATTTCAGTTTGATAGACTTACTTCCAAACTAGAATAACTCCTATGAATACGGCGAGTCCTAGCAGTACGGAACATAGAACTATCACAGCCGAGGTCTGCAACGATGGGCTGCTGCGGTAACTGGCATCGATTAACTGAAACAATACATGTAGTGTTAGTGAAGTCATTGTTATGGATTTTATTCGGAAAAAATTGTTTTCATTAAATTATGATCACGATCGTATAATCGTTTTCATGGCCAAAGTCAAACTATTATTTTGTTTGGAAACCGAATTCTATAATAAAAATTAATTCATTTAACGATCTTCTGCACAATGTTGTGTTGTTGGAAGTTAATCTTCATCATCTTAAGAATGCAGTTAACCGTCATTTTTTCATATGTCATTGAAAAAATGATACTGTGGTCCTGAAATACTCTATAAAACGTGGCTAAAAATCAAAATTTGAATGCGAGAACAAGAATGGTTGTAAATTTACTGGATTGTGTTATAGATTATACATACCAGCATTTAATTGAATTATAATTAATTATTGACAAGTAAAAACTGATTACTGTACCAATGAGCCAGTGAAGAGAGAGAGAATTCTTAATATGTTGCTGAAATATACACTAGAATAATCTCCACTAAAATATTGTACGAATTTAGCTGCGGAATTTGTTTCACACATTTGATACGACTGGTGAAACGTTTTCCTTCATAATACGTGTACCACTAATCATACTCCCCATTACATCAAGTCCTTATACATAACATTGCTATAGTAGAGAGATAGATTCTCTTCAGGTGGTGGTCAAGTCTTCAAGTATGAGTTTGCAATTTTTGGGAGAGCTGTTATAACTTAAATATTGATCTATTAAGGACCAAGTATGAAGCAATTAGTAATATGTTCAACATAAAACGTTTTAAGAACGTAGAGATGTATAAAGATGACGCCAAAGCAGAAGTATTATTTCCTTGTATATTTAGTATTGTTTCGGAATTTTATAGATAATGTAGGTAGAGAGGCATAAATAGAAAGATATTTAGCTGCCTGCAAAGGACGACACATACCTCACAATTGACGCCTCTCATGTCTGAATCTACTACCTTAATGGACACATTTTAAACTTAACTAGTTTGGCAAATAAAGAATTAGCATAAGTTATTTGACAGTAACTCATGACATATAATGTCAAAAGCTTGAAAGATTAAAAATGAGTTTAAAGTTGTATTTTTCTAATTTGGGCATGATAGTAGATGGCATAACCTTAGGCAACGATATGGGCATGGTGGTACATAGTCACTGTTATATTATAGTTACGACTACATACTTCAATTCTGCATTGCATAAAATGTCTAAATTCAATTCGATATTGACAAATTAGTGACCATTTTGATAGTCAAAGAATGAAGCCATTGACTAAAGTTTTTGGTTGTTATTTGGATTAAAACGCGAAAATTATATCTATACATAAGCTAAAAGCCAAAGCACAGTCAAAACTTTGATGCAATAAATGTCGTTACATTACCTTTGAATATACTTAACCAAGCAAGTGTTCTAAGAAAAGTGTGTAAAAATAAGTGATAGGTAGGTACTGAAGAAGTAGCTAAGATAACTCTGACATTTATGTAGAAGTTTTTAGAAAATGCATTATATTGATCATTTATAACAGTCAAGCAAGATTGAATCTGCTGTTCGATTAAATTCTCAGTGTCTGTTCTAAAGTAATGTCGTCTTACTTTAGAGTGCTTAAACGTAGCAGTTGCCACTGCTATAGTACCTATGTAATACTGTCTATTGATAATTACACAGGCATTTTTGAAATACTTTAACGTGTTGAATGAACGAGCTAAGTTCATTCCTTTATATCGACAATGTTAGTTTTTCAAGAAGCAAGTCTTCGCAGCCCAGTGGATAACAACTGCTCCTGCCACGCTGCTGATTTGCGTTTGGTTCCTGTCAGTATATTTTTTAAACCTAATTGTGCACGATATTAACAATTATATCTCATGCAAATTATTCATAAATGATATTTTTCGCCGTCGTAATTTTATTATTCAATAAATTGGAAGCAAATCTGCATTATTACGTGTAATTGGAATTTATTTATTATTTTTATTTATGTATTTATATGGACTGCAGATAAAAAAAGGACACTAGGCAAGAAACAAACTGCAGGTAAGAAATGGATCGCAGGACAAGCAAGTGTGCTCGAATATTCGAACTTCAAAATATACAATATATAGTGCAGATTTGCTTCCAATCTATTTAATAATAAAATTACCACGCCAGAAAATATTATTTATGAATAATTTGTATGATATATAATTGTTAATATTGTGCACAATAAAAAAAAAATACTGGCAGGAATCGAACGCGAGCCACCAGTGTAATAGGTGTAGTTGTTATCAGCTGCGCTACGAAGGCTTGCTTGTTGAGATACTAACATTATCGATATAAAGGAATGATCTTAGCGCGTTTATTCAACGGGTTAAACAACGTTGATTTTCTCAGAAATTAGAGCTTGTATTCTAACTTACAGACGACATTATTACGGAAACTTAATTTATTTTTGTTCTGGAATAAATTGATTTTAAATTGAATTGTGTTTTAATTGACTTTCAAGTGGAGAAATATCTGGAATTAAGATTTTAATTAATTAATTAATACAATTAAGCGAGTTCCAAATTAATCTCTTGCCAACACGTGTTGACTAACAAACGGAAAGTGATTCTCTTATTAATAGTGAGTGAACATATATAATCTAGTGAATATGCTCCAACATTTTGGGATATCTCTTGTACCAGTAATAATAATAATAATAGTAATAATAATAATAATAATAATCTTTAATGCCCAACAGGCGAACCCAATAACAGGACATTATATAAAAAAAACATAGAAATAGAATAAACAGTGCAAAAACTAAAAAAAAATACAATCAAAAAAAAAAACTATTTCTATCTGTGTAAATACCAGCAAACCCGTATTTCTAAAAAACTAATGATAACATATCCCAGTAGTAACTAATAATAATAATAACCATAGTAATAACAACAACAACGCTAACCAAAATAACAAAATAATATAACATAAATAGTTTGTTAGCCTACATTGTTAGTCACATTAATGTTAGGTACATAATATCTTTGAGGAATAAATAAGCTATCAATTGATGACTAACCACTACTTCCAGCTCAAGTGTATATATTGGATGGATGTGGATCAATCTTGGATAATATTCCATGCAATCTCGTAATTTATACTGCTTTATAATATATTATTAGTTTTTCAAAATTCTTTTGGTCATAGAAAGACATACAGTCATACAAATAAGTCAAATTAAACTGTATCAATCATCATCAATACACAGTTTCAGATAGTATACTTGCAGAAACTGTTTTGTCTAAGCACTATAATGAAAAACGACATAACTTTGATATAAAAAAATAGAGTGTAACAAAATCCGATGCAGATTTCAATAAACCAAGTTATCTAGAGCACAGAAATCTTTGAATCATTCTAGATATTCTTACAACTTCTGCATCATCACTACAGGTGGCCTGTTTTTCCGTCTTACATAACGTCTAAAATATAGTACAGTAACCTGCCTTTTTAATGAGATGAATCTGTACAACATGCAGTTGTACTTATTTATTTTAAATTAACTATGTTAATCCAACGACTTTTGCCCAACAAAAATATGCTGGCCAGACAAATGCATCATCATTAATCCAAAACATTTCCAACGTCATATTTACATTTCAAGCCACTATATATAATTCTTATTTATGCGGCTGTCAGCTATTTGATAAGTTTGGACTTTATGGATATAGAAATTCGAAGCATATAAAACTTTAAAAGAGAGACAGATAATTAATCTAGATTGACACCATAATTTATTACAGAACGATTTAACGAAACATTATTTCAGTTTCATCTCATATTAAATATATAAGGTATAACTCTAAAATGTTAAATAAGTTACTGAGGAACAGTAAAATATTTCACAACTCAATTATACCGTTATTTAGTACGTCGTTAGATTTATATATTTACCCTATTTATCTTAATTTACCAACGCACACATGCATATAATACTTCACTTGCGCCGAGAATAATTACCAGGCGTAGGCGTCATCTTGCTTATAATAATCTGCTGCGTCGACTATTCATATTCATAAAATATTATATATAGCAATGTGTACGTATGCACTATAGTATATTACTGCACGACTAAATATTCACCAAAGCCAAAGCTTTATATCTCTTTCTTTCGCACAACGTACACGTGTTTTGCTGTGTTGTTACAACTGCGTGGGAGTCTTGCTCGGAGTTTTGTCCGGTCTATGAGAGAAAAGTCGAGTTCATAAAGTTACAGAGTAGGTATCTAAGCAAAGTAAATATTTCTCCGGAATAATATATGTATACATGATGTATACGTAAACACCTCTGTATCTGTTCGGGAGATAGACGTTAAATACATATTGTATACATACATACACAGGACATACATACATACGTGTATATTAGGATTTTTTTTTGGATGTTGGTCGGTTAGTTTAATGTCCAACATTGCTTGGATTATTCGACATCGTTCGCAAAACTTCACTGTTTAAAACATTAAACTTTAACTATGGCACGATTCGGGCGATTCTGCTCGTTTTTTACGATCGTATTGTTAATTAAATAAACAGAAACGGGGGCATCCTCAGTGTTAATGACCGAAAAATTATTTTGAGAATTGTAGAATAGTGGAGTTCAACAGCATGAAATCCGAAGTATAATTAGAATTTGCGATTTTTTTAGTTTTTTTTTAACTGAGGCTAGTACTAATCTATTAACAAACGAATACTAACATAAAGTATTCGGTTTGAAAATGTAAACAAGCCGAACAAAAATAGAGCGACACGAATAAATAAGTTTAATAGACTTAAGAAATAATTCTTTATTCTGACTTATTCTCATTCACTAAACGAATTCCATATCTTTTAACTGAACAAATACAGTGCCTGGAAATATTTAGAGGTGTTAAATCGTATTATTGAGTCAAGGAAAGTTATTCAGAATATTTGATGTATCTATGTACTATCGAGGGCAAATGTAATGAATCAGACTTCAAGCGACATGGCCTTCCGCAGGTATTCCACACATTTGACTACTCGCAATGGGCGGCTGTAATTAGAATTAGAGACGGATACCTAGCAGGTAAATTTCAGGTAGAAAGATTCGTAAGAAATGCAAAGCGATATATTATAATTTCATTTACAAAATAGTTGCATTTACTCTTTATATTAAGAAGTAATGCTGACTAGAATTCTTAACTAGATTTCGTAAGCACAAGCTGTTTCTTTGCCAAAGTAAATATTATTTGCTATTATACATAGGTATATGGATAAAACATGTATGTTTTATGCATGTAAATTTTCAATAATATGCTTTTTAATATAATAACATGATTCTATTTATAGAAAAACAAATTGTTTCCGATGCCTTATTAAGAAACGATTTAAATGAAGTAGCAGTTTAAAGAAATTTATATTTTTTAATATTTATCACAAAATAGTGAATTTGGATTTTATTTATTAAAACATAGATATAATAAATATATTTTTCTAACCATTATGTGCGTAAATAAGAGCAGTTCCGATATTTTTCTACTTTTAGGTCACTTCAAATACTATTAATTCGATTAAAGATCATTTATTCTAGAACCTTTATAATTTATTAGGTATTCGTTACAACTTCGTCAGTAGTAGAAATTGACATTTAATTCGTGTCAAATAATTACAATATATTTTTGGTTTTACTACTATATATATTTTTATAATTGGATATTATATTTACTAACTTGTTCCGCAATGTGTTTTGTGTATCTGATTCTACTGAATTTTGAATAATATACTCTACATTACAAATTAATTCGACAATGAAATATTATTTTCTACTAAAAACTTTGGGCCTAAAGTTATACATATAATTTATAATATAATAGATTACCAACCTCTTAGTTATCTTGTAAAACTTCAAGATTGATTAGAATTTGATTATAAAATTATATTTAATTTAGTTCAGAAGTGGTAATGTTGTGTTATAATACTATTTAAATTCTTAATCTCTTTAAAATTACTATAAGCGCAGTAATTATTGAAACGATGAAAACTTCTTTAGAAACCTAATGTATAAATGTATATCATATATTGTATATCTTTAAGACATATTGTATAGTTTGTGTTGTTTCAATTAAAACATTAAGCGAATGCTAAGAATATAATATTAAAGTTTCTAATTGTATAATTTTTTTTCTTAATTATTATTTAAACAATATTTTGCACGATAAAGTAACTACTAATTTAACACAAACTATTTGTTCTTTTATTAATTTATCTACGTTCTACCTGAATTCAGCTTCATCATATGCATTTCCAATATATTCACAATTCGCTAGGTTTAAATTCTTTTAAATGCTCACTACCCTTTGACCTGTGGCTATACGGCTTATTACAGCTGGCCAGCTATGTTTACGTCAATAACAATTCAGAACGGAAAGCCCGCAATAGACGCGTTTTAGTGCAGTTTGGATGCATTACATTAGCCCTCGATAGTACATACATATGTATACTCGTCAAGAAAGTTTCTATGTACCAGCTAGGGCTAGAGGCATGCCAGCTCATCACCAGTGAATTTTCTGTAGCTGATTAGGTTGCGTCACAAATAAAATGTTTTATATTATCCAGACTATTCTGACTTCTTTTCGTTTTGGAGGACTAAGAAAAAGGTCAGATGAGGGACTAGGTTTTGAAAGTTGTCAGTGAAGTTTGTCTGTGGTTTATACTTTGTTTATGCATGAAACTTTATCCTTTTTTATTTTTCGATTAGTTAATTTTATAGCTTTCAACAGACAATTTTCTGTGGTGATATATGAATAATAAATATGGCAGGACGTCTGATACGTTTCCGTTCATGACGACTAGACTTGGTCGTTCGGCAAATAATGTTTTTTTGCTCTCCTGTAAATCGAGTTCTAATCTTCTTAGCGTTTCCTTATAAGAAAGGTGTCATTTAATACAGCCATATTTATATCTTCACACAAATATAGTAAAGAACTGCCTTATTCGGAGTTAACTCCTTAGTAGGGTCTTAGTACGCTACTAACTAGTAGCTACTAAGATGGTATTAGAATCCTAGTAACTAATCGTATTCATAGTCGTATATTTAGTGCGTACTAATTGTAAGTAGTAGAATGATATTAGAGAAACATGTATGGCAACAAGGCAAAGATCATGCGCATTGAGTGTCTAAACATTTTGACAAAATCTGACATAAATTTTTTGTAACCAATTTATTATTTGACGTTGTAAATAGTCCATTTCTTGTACGATTCCTACAAAGTATAAGAACATAAGCAACGTTCTAAATCACTGTAATACATACTTATAAGTGAACACAAAACAAATATTTGTTGGATGGCTGATGAGTGTCAATGTTGGAGAAGAGTTGTTTGAAGTTGAAACAGTAGAAATACATCGCATTCATTACCCAACCTTCTGGAGAAATAAGATGATCGATCATTTAAAACAAAATACTGGATAACAAAAGATACAGCAACTATTGTCATTAATTTAATGCGAGATAATTTAACTAGTAAAAATGATCGTGGGTTACCCATTTACCAAGAAACTCAAGATTTGGCTAGAGTAAGGTACCTGGTTAAAGATGCATATGGCAAAGACACAGGTGCAAAAGTATATTTTGAGAAACACTATTCTATTTCAAATGAAATTATTTTAGCAGAACAACATGGATTGCCGCTGTCGGAGTAATATAAAAACAAAATTAGGAAGGCAGTTTGTGATATTTACTTTATTATACCATACTTACACTATATTATCATAAACAAATGAAATAATAAGATGTAAAATATGATATCTACATAATCTTATATATAAAATATATATACCTAGTTTCATATTCATATATTCTTTCATACGATAATCTTATTTGTTCTTCATGACACTCCCGCGCATGCTTAATTTTCAAATTATACAATTCTTTTGTCGTTGTCAGTATCAGTACACAGAGGAAAGTATAGTATGTACAAGAAAAAGTAGATGGTGGCAGACACATTTCATTCTGTAAGTCACCTACAACAGTTTGCTATGTAAAAAATATTTCACAATTATATACAATTCCTCCCTATTTACTTCGATAAAAGCATGTTTTTCAACATCATCCCATTTTTAAGAGCGGGCACGTTTTGCCTAAATTATTAGAATGTATTCATTTCACGGCAATTCCACTTAACCTGGCGCAAAACTAAACGATACAAGAAACACAACGACTGCATAATTTACAAATACAAGGGAAAAATAATTTTTAGGTTATATTTAACTATAGGCTTAAACAAACCACCGATCGCTACTAAGGATTTAGTTGACAACTAAGCCTAGTACGCTACTAAATACGTCTTAATAGGTTCTTAGTAGGATGTTAGTAGCCACTAAATCCGACTATGAATAAGGCTGTTATATTAATTTGCAAATACAGGTGGACATTTTATAGTTTATTGCAGATAATTAACTCGATGGGAAATATTTGCTAATTTACAAAATGAAATCGTCATTGTTTACTCATTCAGGAACATGAAGAGTATGAAGTTGTATTATATACTCTTCAAGTTCAACTAAATAAATTACATATTATTGATGCAGGGCTGGACCATCTCTAGCCGAATTTTCCCCACGTTTCACTCTGCCGAACGATGAAATAGTTGGAGATGCAGCTTCGAAATGAACTTTCTCATGAAGCCAAGGAACAAGGTAGAATGGAAAGGAGAACTATCCACCTACTTCCTAAAGGCAGATACAATTAAATAGAATACCCATGATTCCAAACCTGATAAGGGAACAAGTGCAGGAGTATTCGGGCAAGGAACTAAACACTCAGAGCCAATGGGAAGTTATCTCGGCGCCTTCCAGGCAGAGATTAATGATATTAGCAAAGGAGGTTGCCTGTCGAACCGGAACCGTTTTGCGAGATAGAGATGAGCACGTATGAAAGAGAACTCAAGGACATGGAGAAGAAGCTCAGAGCAACCCTCTGCGAGAATCTCCTTGATGTGAGAGATTCCAAGTATTTCTTGGAAATTTCAATAAGCAAAAAGCAAGCGCCGCGATAGAACTAATTGTAAGTAGGAACAAACTACGTGTACTTGTAGGTTTTCTCACAGGGCAATGCCACCTTCTGGAATACTTGACAATGGTAGGTTATTGTGAATATAGGTTTTGTGGGGCAGGGGACGAAAATCCTGAACAACTGATATCCAACTGCACGGCTAATACAGTAATTCGTACCAGTTATTTCGGCAAAGCTGACATTGCAACTTGAAAGCATCAGAGCTACTACAGTTTATAAAAGCCCTTAGACTGGATGGGGAGCTATGGCTGCGCGTAAATTCCAGCAACTTATAGGTCATGTTAGAAGCGATAATAGATCATCAGGTTGCAGTGCAACATCAGCCTCAACCTAAATTATATATTCTAACTCTTAATAAATTATAACAATCGAAATAACAAGTGTCTCTCATAATATTACAAGTTAATTGTGGTAAAGTTTTGATTAAGAGAGCCTATAAGAAATTTTGAAATTCATTTATATTTATCACAAATTTTTAGAATATTCAGCTAAAGTTAATGAGTTGCTGATCAATGAATGAATGATGACATATAGTTTTCAATTGCAGTACAAGCCATTTTTATTATTTTATATACAACTTCAAACAATTCTATTGTAATTGTAATAACGACCGTTATAAGACACACTAAAATCGAATATGCTGTTAAAACAAACGCTGACCTACGCTGTTTATTTTGTGGCTGGAAGTTATTAAAGCAACTAAGTTGAAAACTAAAATAAATGACAAAAGTTTATGTCACCAACTAACATAACCAAAGCACAAACCAACAAAAATGAAGCGCAAGCGCCTTGCACATGAAACATTTGAAGTTCATTGATTCCAGAACGTAGTTCGCCAAAAAGAAACCTCGGCTCATATAAAAGTATAACAAACAAATAAATGCCCTACCAGTTTTGTTAAATTTAGGCCCGTATTTAGTCTTTGCTTGAACATGTTGTTTACGGCACAAATGAGTACAAACGAAACACAAACCAATCACCTCTAGGAAGTTTTAAAATTCAATAGTAGCATATCACTAGCTACGCTAAAAAAAGTACTTTGTTCGATTAATATGAAAGCACAAAACCTTTTATTTGCCGCAGAAACGAGCACAAACGAATCGCCTACGCAAAATTTTGAAATATACTGATAGCGGGGTTGGAGATGATTCGAAGCGATCGGATGCAAATCCGATAGGGTATGTTGGCATTATCTCTAAAGAAATAGGTGCTAGGTATATTTACTTCATCTGTTTAACGTCAGCCTCTGTAAAAAAAGCTAAAGCGTAAACTCAACGAAATACATAGCTATAAATTAAATTTATGTAACTTTGGATATTTTGTTATAAGTTTTCCAGTATTATAAAATCTGATATATTTTTATTATTAGCTGAGTCAGAGAGTGACGTAAATCACGTTTTTATTGTCATTGAAATCGGCGCATCAACATCCGGCTTTGATTAGTCTTCAATTTGAACGAAAACAGATTTGGCACAACAAATACAAAGTTCAAGAAGTTTATTGCTGATATTATCGATGAGATCTTGACACAAATGCAAGTGATTTAGATTTAGTTGATCTATCGAATCACGTCGCTGCAAATCCATATTACATGTGATTTTAAGATATGTAGGTACATACACTTATCCGATCAAAATTTACCAAAATACTTTGTTCGTGGTAAATATGAAATAATCAATTTAGATTACGTATACAATAGATATTTTTATCCCAATTCTACATACAAAGAGAATATAAACACGGATTGCCCTTGAAGTCAGAACTTTGTGTTGTGGAACAGGATTTACGTTAAACAGCGGGCGAATTTATTTATTTTACGGTAAAAACAAAATAATTCTCCCCGAAACTGCTTCAGTCCTCTCGTACAGCTACTGGCAGTTCGCAATAAAATCATTCACACTTCGTTGGGAAGCGAGTTTCGGCGTAAGCAGATTACGAAGTAAGAATAATATACAGATAACGAGATATGTTTGTCGAAGGATTTGTGTTATACAGAATTCGGTTTTTCTCTACATGTATACTTTAGATTCTGTCGCCAGTTTTCCCTTTTCGTATATACGTATATTTTTTTTGCCCCATTATGCGACCAACTCAATCTTGCTTAATTCTCATTGCAATCTCATCCATCTTCGTTTAAGTGCCTAATACATCTTTAGCAAAGCTTTTCTTTCTCCGATGCTGTGCCAAACGCAGCGACGTAGACGGGCACCGTGTGCCGTTACTGCCGTAGCCAAGCAACCGGAAAACATTCACGAGTATTAATCAAGATAATTAAGTCGGACCGTTCCTTCTAGTCTTGATTAAATTTAATTAAGTAGAAGAGCAACACAGTGCGTTGTGTCTGCGCATTATTGCGTTCCTAAACCGTGGCCAAAACACATGTTGTAAACGAAAAGAAAGAAATAGTGAATTTCTCATTTTAGTTTCGTCTTCCAGAAATATTATTTTCCTTGTATTATTCTCGTGATTATTACATCGTTGATTCCGCACTAAAATTCCTACGCTTTCTCCTTCGGCTATACGTAATTAATTATAGCGACAGTGTGGGAAGGATGGTGGCTTGCGATAAAAGAAAATTAAGTTGTCCGTTCGTCTTCTTTCTAATATGTCGGCTTCAACGCGGTCATTATAGTGAGACTGTCAGGGAAGTATATTTTTATTTGTCATCTGGAATATAATTCTTTCTTATCGATGGTATTTCGTGTGTTTATTAATCCTTGTTATCTGCCTGGCGTATGTTTGTTGTTGCTTCACGTTATTATTAATAAAATTATGTGAAGATAGGATAATCTAATAAAACATATGTTGCTTCAATCAGTTTGGTATTATCTCGTGTATAATATAAATTTTTCTAATATTAGATGTGTTAATTAAAATAGCTTCTGGAATTTATGTTTGAAATATAGGTTCTTTTGCAGTGCTATTTTAATATTTCATAGTATGCTCAGAAGCCTCTATTTTTTTTTATCTGTGTTGAGTGCAACTACAGTAACTTCGAAACTGTATTGCTTGCTACCATTCACGTTATTGCTGCGTAGATAGTGCACGTAAACGTGTGTTTGTGGGCTTTATTACAATATTACCCCGCCGTAAATAATAATACGTTGTTAATTATTTTCTAACAACGACTAGTACTCAATCGGGGAACCAATGATGATCTATTAAAAACAGTTTGTTGTAAAACAGAATTTTTTCGAATTACTAGCAGAAATCTGCAGGATTAAAGCATACCTACCGTTGCACAGTGCGGCCAAATGCCTCTCTGTGCGGCCATAAGTCGAAACAAGTTTTTAGGTGAAGCTTTATTGTCATTGGGTTGGCTAAGAGCATGTTCTAGGAAATGAAAAATGTTCATGGTAAGGTCACTTGTCTCAAATGCCTTTCATAATTTCAGTTCAAATCAATCAAACGCAAGAAAATGCATTCTACAGCTGAAGGTAAGTACAATAAGTAAAATTAAAATCTGAATATAATTTTTGAACTAGTAAGTTGTTAGAAAGAGATATTTAAGGTCTATTTTTTGATTTTATTTTTCAAACGAAACGGATTTGATTGAGTGAAATCTTTTTCATCTTGCTAAATCCTGCTCTCTAAACTATTGGAGATAGTAAGTAAAAGTATTACGTAACAAATAAAGTAAAATTCAGCTGCCCATAGATGCCCGTTGAACATTTGTATATTTGTTTACGAACATAAGTATATATGTATTTTTATGACCTTTTAACTTATCTTATTATCCAGATAGTTTTTCCACTTGTTAGGTCAATGATAACACTTGCAATTCTAACAAAAGTCAAATTTATTCCAAAACCTTTACAAAATTTATAATCTGGTTTTTGTAACAACTTCTTCAGTGGAATAAAATTGACATTTATTTAGTGTCAAATTATAAATAAATAACTAGCCATGCCTATCAACAAAATTATCTACAGACAAAGAAATTCAGTGATATATAGGATTATGTTTACAATATATTGGACAATTTAAGATATTTTGAAATGTAAATTTATAATCATAACACTAATGTTCCTTATATCAATGTATTTTTTTGTCAAGCTCTAACAATTCTGTTCGAGGACTAGGGAAAAACATGGCAAAAAAACCTAGTCAAGAGCTTAATTTTATAAAATTCAGGCGTGATTAGGTGATTACATTATTATAAATAATACTTAAATTTTCTATATCTGTTCTAAAATTGACCGCATTATTTTCTTTTTTTATGTATATCATTTCATATATTAATCTTTTTTTATAACTATTTTCTTTTTTTAAAATCTTAACATTTTCAAAATCAAAGTTATGTCGTAATTCTTTAGAATGCTTAGACAAAGCAGTTTCCGCGGTTATGTTATGCGTTACAGTGTATGGATGATTATACAGTCGCTTTTTTAGATACTGTTTAGTTTGCCCTACGTAACATTTATTACAGTCTTTACATTCTAATTTATATACGACATTACTTTGATTA